>PVLD010029784.1:0-17625 GCA_004027595.1 Dinomys branickii
TTGATGGCAGTCCAGTACCAAATGACTGGGTGCTGAGCCAAATAGATAACAACTTCTCATCCTCAGTATATTGGGAAGGTAGGTTCTTGGGATAGACACAAAGACCAAGAACCACTATATCCAGAAGACACCCTTGAGGAGTAGACATCTCCTAGGGAAGCCTTGATATTAGGGATAAAACTATCTACCATAAGAAATCTTCAAGCATCAACACAGAAGACAAAATGAAATTAAAAACAGAAAACAGAAAATGACAAGACACAGAAACAAAATGCAACCCCAGACCTCCCTGCCCACCCAGGACAAGTCCAGAGCACAAAAAATTTTTTTAGTTTTTTTTTTTTTTCTGGTACCGGGGATCGAATTCAGGACCTTGCACTTGCCAGGCAAGTGCTTATGCCACTGAGCTATACCCCCAGCCCCCAGAGCACAAAAAATTGAGGAAAGTGGAAGACAACCACTGAAACTTTAAAAAATGATAGCAATAGAAGTGAAAAAGATTGGAAGACATTATTAAAAAAAATAATCTCTACAGTGCAAAAAGAAATAAAACTCAAAATGAAAGAAATTAAAGTAGACACAGATTAACAAAATAGAAGAGCTCAGGAAGTGATGGAATCATGAATGTCCAACATAAGAAAGAAATGGAATCCATGAAACAGAGCCAAACAGAAATCCAGGAGGTTAAAACCTCCACTGAAAGTATGAGCAGTAGATTGAAAGAAGGCAATGATAGAACAGTAGATCTAGAAGACAGAGTTGCAGCTAGTGGCCATGAGAAGAAAGATTTTAAAAAAAGCATGAGACCATGAAAAATTAAGAAATAATGTCACTAATGCCAAAACTCTTTAAGGAAATTGAAAATGAAGCCATATTTCCAAACTCATTCCTGGAAGCAAGTATTATCCTGATCCAAAACCAGAGAAGGACCCAGCTAGAAAAGGAACCTACAGGCCATTTTCCCTAATTAATATAGATGCAAAAATCCTCAATAAGTTACTGGCAAACAGAATGCAGCAAATCATCAAGAAAATTTCACAGCATGACCATGTAGGAATCATTCCAGGGATGCAGGGATGCTTCAACATATGTAAATCAAAACTGAAGTCTTTTACTATAAAATCAGAAGATGATAAGGATGTCCACAATCCCACTCCTATTCAATTTAATTCTGGAAACATTAATCAGAGCAATTAGACAAGAGAAAGAAATAAAAGGAGTAAAGACAGGGAAGGAAGAGGTTAAATTATTGTTATTTGTGGACGACATGATACATTACATAGAAGACCCCCAAAACACCATGAAAAGACTTGCAGATTTAATAACCACAACCAGTAGTGTAGCTGCATCCAAAGTCAACACTAAAAATCAATAGTATTCCTGCACATACATAAGAAGTTTATTGAGAGAGAAATTAGGGAAACCACAGCCCTCAGAACAGAATCCCCCTAAAATGAAATACCTAGGAATCAATCTAATGAAGAAAGTAAAAGAACTCTATTTTGAAAATTACAGTTCTCAGAAAAAGGAGATCAAAGAGGATATCAGAAAATGGAAAGATACCCTTAGCTCGTGGACAGGAAGGAGTAACAGTGGAAAATGGCCTTACTCCCAAAGTTGCTATACAGATTTAATGCAATTCTGATCAAAATACCATTAACATACCTCACAGAACTAGAAAAAATGTTCCTAAAATTCATTTGGAAACAGAAGAGACCTAGAAGAGCAAAAGTATTTCTGGGTAGCAAAGGCAAGGCAGGAGGCATCACAATCCCTGACTTGAAATTATACTACAAAATTACTGTGATAAAATTGGCATGGTACTGGCAAAGAAACAGACCTGAGGATCAGCTGAACAGACTAGAAGATAGAAACACAACTCCAAACACACTCAGTCACCTTATCTTTGACACAGGGCCTAAACATGTTCACTGGAAGATAGTCTCTTTAATAAATGGCACTGTAAAACTGGCTTTCCACATGCCAAAGACTAAAACTAGACCCATGTCTATCACCATGCTCTAAACTTAAGTCAAAATGGATCAAAGATCTAAATATGAAAACAAAAATGTACATCTATTGGAAGAGAAAATATGTTGAAATCTTGAGGACCTAGGTGTATGCAGAGACTTTAGGAACAAAACCCAGATCACATGGCAAGTACTTCAAAGAATCAACTGGGACCTCATCTTAATTAAAACCTTTTGCACATCAAAAGAAATCACCAATATAGTGAAAAGACAACCCACAGAGTGAAAAAATTTGCCAGTTGTCCCTCAGACAAAGGATTTATGTGTAGAACATATAAAGCATTGAAAAAAATCAGATCCCCCCCAAATTCAAAGACCCAATCCAAAAATGGTCAGCTAAGATGAATACACTTCTCATATGAAGAAATACAAATGGTGAGGTAAACCATGTGGGAAGGCCTAGAGAATAGCCCCTCCCTTCCTTACTGCTGGGATCTAAGGGAATCACATGGGAAGGTCCAGAGACTAGTCAATCCCTTCCTTGCTTCTGGGATCCAGGTGAACCATGTGAGAGGACCCAGAGTCTGGTGAGAACTCAGCCACACACTGGGGCTGCCAGCCAGGTTGCACAGGATGGATAGGTGGGACTAGCCACAAGAAGCTGTCAGAAGCAACAGTAACAATACGAGCCAGCAAGTGATAAATTAGTTGAACCAGCACTGTGCTTGGGGATAAAGACACATGTAATAGAAATGGGTTGGACCATCCTCCACTTTTTCACTCCATTCTATTTTTTCATGTTTTGTTTTTTCTTTCTGTATGTTTGTTGTTTCTCAGTGTGTGTGGTTATTTTTATTTCTTGTGTTCCTTTTTTTCTCTTTTCTCTTTCTTCCATGATTAGATCTCTAACTTTCCTTTTTGCTTTATTCTACTCATCTTCCTCTCATCAATTTTCTAGCTGGAATTTATGATACTATCATGGGAGTAAACAATGTCTCTTCTATTTCTTTTTCACTGCAATACTCCTAGACTTTCTCTGTCCTACAGTTACGAAAAGCTTCAATGATCATTTTATATCTCCCAGTCTTACCTCAACTATATTCACCCTCATTGATCTCTTCAACCTACCCTCTATCCCCCTTAACTCCCCTCATAACATGGTAAAATCACTCAAGTGGAAAATCCTTGTTTACATGTTCCTGGTACAAGTTGAACTATATTATATAACTTACTCCTATGGCTAAAAATATCAGGCTAACAGTTACTAGGCAGGCTGTGCATGAGTTTACTGTGATTGCTAATTGTACTACTTGAACCAAGATATCATACTTGATATAACCAGTTTTTTTCCCCTGTATGGCAACTCTGCAATTTTGGGAGGCCATAAGCACCACCATGGTCAAATACCAAAGGAATGGGCTCTGAATCAAATAGGGAGCAACTTTACAATCTTCATATATTGGGAAGGTGTACTCTTGGGTTCGAGTTAAAGACTAAGAATCATTTACATCTAAAAGACATCCTGAGGAACAGTCATTTCCTATGAAAGCCTCATCACCAGAGCTAAAGCTACTTACCATAAGAAATCTACAACCACAACACAGAAAGTAAAGTAAAAATTAAAAATTGAAAATTACAAGATGAAGAAAGAAAATGCAACCCCAAATGCCCAGCTCAACCATAACCAGTCCAGAGCACAAGGAGAGGAGTTGGAAGCCAATCATTGGAACTCTGTGAAATAATAGCAGCAGAAGTGAAAAAACAAATGAAACAGGTTATAGAAAAAATAATTTCTAAGGTGCAAAAAGATATGATCAAAATGAAAGACATCAAAGCAGACACAGATTAAAAAAATAGAGGAGCTCAGGATAATGACAAAAACCATGAATGCCCAACATAGAAAAGAAATAGAGTCCATGAAACACACCAGGACAGAAATACAGGTGATTAAAAACTCCACTGAAAGTTATGCAACAGATTGAATGAAGGTGAGGATAGAATATTGGATATGAAAGACATGGTTCTGGATAGTGGCTGGGAAAAGAAAGAGTTCTTAAAAATAACAAGAGACCATGATAAATAAATCCAACTGGTATAAGATAAAGCAAAGAAGAATGACATAAGATTTATGGGAGTCTGTGAGAAAGCTGGAGATAGTGCAAAGACAAAAAAAATATTCACAGAAGTAATGGCAGAAAAATTCCTAAATATGGAATAAGAATTTGATGTGCAAGTAAATGAAGCATATGAAACTCGAAATAGCCATGACCAAAATAAATTGACACCAAGGAATATAATAATCAAGATTCCAGAAATTCAACACAAGAACAAATTGTTAAAAGCATCTAGAGAAAAAAATAACCTATAAATGAAAGCCCATTAAAATCACAGCAGACTTTTCAACACAAACCCTCAAATCAAGGAAATCTTAGAATGTGGTATTTCAAGCCCCACAAGAAAACAATCTTCAACCCAGATTGATGTACCCAGGAAAACTGTCTTTCAAAATCATTGGAGAAAAAGATACTTTTGCAACAGAGAGCAATTGAAGAAATTTATGGTCACCAACCCAACCCTACCTAACAGTCTTAAGGATACACTAGAATGAGATAGTGAAGACCAACACCACAGGAATACCAACATAAAATGGCAGTCAGAGCAAACAATTAAACAGAGGAGAAAGACAAGGAGGCAACAACAGGAAAATAACAAGAAAAACATTAGCCAATACACAACAGTTATAACCATCAATGTAAATGGTCTCATCTCACCAATCATATGAAACAGACTATCAGAATGGATCAAGAAACAAGATCCAACAATATGCTGCCTTCAAGAAAAACATTTATCTCAAAAAGAAATTCATAGTCTGAAAGGCAAAGGATGGTAAACAATATGCCATAAGCAGGAATCCCCTTAAAAGCAGGGGTAGCTATTCTATTAGCAGAAAATGAGAACTTCAAGCCAAGACTGATCAAAAGAGACAAAGAAGGCCACTTCATCCTTGTTAAGGGAAAACTCCAAGAAGAGGTAATAACCAAATATATATGCACCAAATACCATTGTACCAAACTATATAATACAAATATTAACAGACATGAAAAGTCAAATAAGCACTAACACAACTGTAGTGGAGGACCTTAATATCCCATTATCAAAAAGAGATAGATCAACTAGACAAAAAAATCAACAAAGAAATATCAGAATTAAACCAAGCCTCTGAAAAAATGTACTTGATATATGTCTACATAGTGTTCCAGCAAAGAACATCAGAATATACATTCTTCTCATCTGCACATGGAATGTTCTCCAAAACAGACTACATATTTACCCACAAAACATGTAGAGGAATTGAAACCATCCCATGCATACTATCTGACCATAGTCCAAAGAAACTGGAAATTAATGACAGAATAAATTACAAACACTACATAAACACATGGAAAATAAGTAGCACCCTTTTGAATAACCAATCAGTCACAGAGGAAATTAAACAAGGGAGTAAACAGTATCCATAACCAAACGAGAGGGCTGATACAGCACACTGAAACTTATGGGGTGCAATGAAAGCAGTACGATGAGGACAATTTATAGTGATAAACTCTCACATCAGCAAAACAGAACAAGCTATAATTAACAACCTAATGTTGAACCTCAAACTTCTAGGAAAAGAAAAACAAAATCAAACCCAAATCTCATACAAGAGTGGAAATTATAAAGAGAAGAAATTAATGCAATTGAGACTAAGAAAGCAATACAAAGAATCAGTGAGTCAAAAATTTTGTTCATTGAAAGAATAGATAAAATTGATAAACCATTAGTCATCCTCACCAAAAACAGGGAAGAAAATACACAAATTCAACCAAGTATGAATGAAAGGGGGGAAATCACAGTGAATCTTACATGAATCCAGAACATTATAAGTACCTAGTATCAGAATATATATTCTAATAAGATAAAAAATACAGAAGAAATGAACAGATTTCTGAACATAATAAAATTACCAAAACCAAATCTAGAAGCTATAACAATTCTAAATAACCCAATATCAGCAAACAAAGTTGAAAATGTAATTGAAAGCCTACCAGAAAAGTGAAACCCAAACCATGACAGATTCAATGTTGAATTCTAAAAGAAATTTAGAGAAGAAATAATGCCACTAATGCTGAAACTCTTTCAGGAAATTGAAGTAGAAGCAATACTTCCAAAGTTATTCCTGGAAGCAAGTATTACCCTGATTCCAAAACCAGAGAAGAACCCAAACAAAAAGCAAAACTACAGACCAAGTTCCATAATGAACATTAACCTAAAAATCTTTAATAAGATACTGGCATACAAAATACAGCCAATAGTCAAGAAGATTGTTCACCGTTCACCATGACCAAGTAGGATTCATCCCAGAGATGGAGAGATGGTTCAACATATGCAAATAAACAAATGTAATACACAATATTAACAAAACCAAAGACAAAAACCACATGATCATCTCAGATGCAGAAAAAGCACTGGACAAAGTATAACACCCATTCATGATAATACCCTACAGAAAATTGGAATAGATGGTCTCTACCTAAATCTGGTAAATGCCATCTACATCAAACTAACAGCTAACATCATTCTAAATGGTCAATACAGAAAGCCTTTAGTCTAAAATCAGGAACAAGACAAGGATGTCCACTATCACCATTCCTATTCAATACAGTTTTGGAAACATTAGCCAGAAAAATTAGACAAGAGAGAGAAGCAAAAAGGATAAGGATAGGAAAGGAAGAAATTAAATTATAATTATTTGCAGATGACATGATACTCTACATAGAAGACCCCAAAAATGCCACCTAAAGACGTGTAGATTTAATAACCAAGTTCAGTAGTGTAGCTGGATACAAGTCAAAAATCAAAAATCAGTATCATTCCTGCACAAAGAAACAAACTCAGAGAGAAATTAGGGATACCACACCCTTTAAGGTAGCATCAAAAATGAAATACTTAGGAATCAAACTAACAAAGGAAGTAAAGCATCTATATAGTGAAACTCTGAAAAAAGAGATTGAAGTGTATATTAGAAAATGTAAAGCTATCCCTACTCATGGATAAGAACCACCATAGTGAAAATGACCCTATTCCCAAAATTGTTACAAATATTTATTTATTTCTGTGAACAGGTTTTTAAATTGTGATTTTTAGTAGCACATGTTTGCAGTACCTAATGAGCACATTCAATTTGGGGAATTTGTGTATGTACATAAAATAACTTAATTCTTTTCTGCGGGGTCTTGTTTCCCTCCACTGCTTCAACCATTGTTCTCTGCCTATTTGCAAAACTCTGTTTTTTTTAAGTCCATTTTCCCTTCCTATGCTGCTTCTTCACCAACTCTACTTCCTAATATCTATCCTCTATTTTGTTCCTTACTTGATCTTTGCGCTTCTCACACAGGGAAATAATGCAATATTTAAACTGGGGTTTTTTTTGTTTTCATTTAAGATTATGGTCCTAAGGTACAGCCATATACCTAAAAATCCCTCAAGTTTAGCATTTTTATGACAGATTAGTAATATTTCACTATATCTATCTATCTATCTATCTATCTATCTATCTATATCTTTATCCACTAATCTCTTAATGTACATATGGGCTGTTTCCACAATTTAGCTATTACAAATTGTGCTATTATTCACAATTTGTAATAGCTAAATCTTGGAAGCAATCCAAATGCCCATCAACAAAGGAATGGATAAAAAATGTGATTTTTTAATATAATGGAGTATTATTCACTCATAAGAAAGGTAAATTTGAGACTTTTATAGGTAAATGAATGCAACTTGAGACCATATTCATAAGTGAAATAAATCAGGCTCATATGTGTAAACTTCATACTGTCTCATTAGTGTGAGAAGCTGAAAGAGTAAATAAGATCCAAATTGTACAATAGATAATATGGACTGTGAAGAAACTGTTTAAAAGAAAAGAAAAACTAAATAAGGAAAAGGGAAAAGAAGGAAAAGGGAAAAACATATATACACACAAGATAGTTAAGGTAGCTATACAGCTAGTTTATCTTAGTTCATTGAGCAGAATGATTTGTGCTAATATTGTCAGGACATTATTTTGTTTCTGTATATGGCACTCTGAGTAACTACTATGAAGATAAGAATGCACAGTGTATTAATTACTGTTGCACTAACCAAAATAAAACTACACCAAGACATATAACAATCAAGGAACCAGAAATTCGGTATAAGAACAGAATATAAAAAGCTGTTAGAGAAAAGAAACAGATCACTTATAAAAGAAATCCCATCAGAAATCACGGCAGACTTCTCAACACAAACCCTTAGGTCAAGAAGAGTTTGGAGTGAAGTATTTCATGTCCTGAAGGAAAACAACTTCCAGCCCAGATTGATATACTCCAAGGTAGAGTGGCACATGAAAGAGGGCAACAGCTCATGGTGGCAGAAAACAGCAAGAGCAGCAAGAGCACAAAGGGAGGAGCAGAGCAAGCCTCTTTCCCTCCCTTATATTGCATGCAAACTACCAACATGTTAGTAACACTACATCAATAACTTCCCAGAGAGAGGCTTATGGGAAAAAAAGATGGGATTTAATTGTCTGAGTCCAGAGAGGCTGAGATCATGAATGATATCAGTAGTTGGCCAGGGGAAAAGTTGAGTTTATATAGGTTTGGGGATAGAGTCATATTCCCAAGGAATCTGAATGGAATGTTTGAGGTCAAAGTTCTAAGAACAGTCAACACAGGTGTGCAGATAATGCTGGATCTTCCAGTGCTGAGTAGATTGTATGTCCAGTCATAAATTTTCTTTATGGCCATATGTTCTGTTTGCCGAGGGGAGCATGACCCTTTTAGTGGCTTCCTGTTGTTTGCTGGGAATGGCCTGTTTGTTGACAGGGTCTTTCCTGGATCAGGCATGATAGCTCTTACCATTT
Organism: Dinomys branickii; assembly: GCA_004027595.1. Taxonomy (NCBI): domain Eukaryota; kingdom Metazoa; phylum Chordata; class Mammalia; order Rodentia; family Dinomyidae; genus Dinomys; species Dinomys branickii. Next base: position 8,914 of record PVLD010029784.1, read on the forward strand.
GCCCATTGATTTGTTTGCAGATTTGGTATCATTATGTTGATTTATGTATGTTGAACTCTCCTTGCATCACTGGAAATAAGCCAACTTGATCATAATATATATTCTTTTTAATGATTTTTAAAATTCTGTTTAAACCATTTCCTTTATCAGTATGTGATGACATTCTTTGTACCATTTGATCAGTTTGGGATGGAGTCTGCTATGAGTAACAATAGAAGAGCCACCCTTACTTGCTTTCAGGCTGTTGTTGCATGGAGTATCCTTTGCTATCCTTTCATGGGGGTCTAAGGGTACCTCTTTGCAGGAGGTGTTTTGTTTTCGATCTAATCTGCCAATGTGTGGGTTTTGAGTAGAGACTGAAGACCATTTATTTAGTTTTTATTTTACAGAGAAAAAACAAAAAAATTTAACAGCAAAGACAGTAAAAATAATACAGCATTCCAAAAAAAAGATGATAGGAAATTAACAATGGTTGTATTACATATTGTTATCTTCAAAGTAGTTGCTTGGATTACCAGATGTATGCATGTAAGATTGATCAAACAACCAAACATTAACTATTCCTTTAAATAAAGCAATAGAAATTAGTAGCACAATTATCTTAGCTATCTTGTGTCTATATATATTTCACTTCCTTCTCCCTTTCTTTTCTCCTTTCCCTCATCCCAGTAGTTCTTTCCTTTTGAGCAGGATCTTTGCTTTCATAATATCTATTGTACCTTTCAGTTTTAGTTACTCTTTCAGGTTCTTACACTAGAGAGATAATACTATGTTTACAAACGTGGGCCTCATTTATTTCACTTATGAGTGTGGTGTCTAATTACATCCATTTACCTATAAAAGCCTCGAGTTTGTCTTTCTTTATACTTGAGTAATACTCCATTGTATAAAAATACATCTTTTTTATCCATTCCTCCATTGATGTGCACTTGTGTTGTTTCCAAGGTTAAGCTATTAAAACTTGTGCTGCTATAAACATAGGTGTACACATATCACTGGGGTATGTTTTCAGTTCTTCTGGAAAAAAACCCAAAAGGGGACTAGCTGGGTGGAATGGGACCTCTAATCCTAGTTTTCTAAGGATTGTCCAAACTGATTTCTAAAGTGGTTGTACCAGTCTACACTCCCACTAAGACTGGAGAAGGGTTCCTTTTCTCCCACATCCCTTCCAGCATTTGTTATTGGCTGATTTCTTGATGATAGTCATTCTTTCTAGGCTGAGATGAAATCTCAGTGTTGTTTTAATATGCATCTCTTGAATGACCAATAACGTTGAACATTTTTTCATATATTTATTTGCCATTTGCATTTCTTCATCTGAGAAGTGTGTACTCATCTCAGATGCCCATTTTTGGACTGGGTCTTTGAAGCCTAGGGGTCTGGCTTTTGTAATTTCTTTATATGATCCTGATAGAAGTCTTTTGTCTGAGGTACAATTGGCTAAATTTTTTTCCCAATTAGTGGGTTTTCTTTTTACTCCATTGGTGATTTCTTTTGATGTGCAAAAACTTTTCCATAAGATGCCATCCCAGTTGTTGATTCTTTGAAGTATTTCCCATGCAGTTTGGGTTTTGTTCATGAACTCTCTGCCTACTCGTATGTCTTCAAGATTTCTACTTACTTTCTCTTCCAGTAGATTTAGTGTTTCTGTTTTAATATTTAGGTCTTTGATTCATTCTGACTTTAGTTTAGTGCACGGTGATAGACATGGGTCTAGTTTTAGTCTTCAACATGTGGAGAGCTACTTTTCCCAGCATCTTTTATTGAAGAGGCTATTTTTCTTCCAGTGAACATGTTCAGACCCTTTGTCAAAGATGAGGTGGTTGAGTGTGTTTGTGGTTGTGACTGTATCTTCTAGTCTGTTCCATTTATCCTCAGGTCTATTTTTTGCCAATGCCATGTTGATATTATCTCCCTAGCTTTGTAGTATAATTTCAAAGGGCTTATGGCGCTTCCTACTTTGCCTTTGTTGCCTAGGATTCCTTTTGCTATTCCTGGTCTCTTCTGGTTCCAGATGAATTTCAGGAATATTTTCTCTAGATCTGTGAGGTATACTAAGGGTATTTTAATTGCCCCTTCTTGTGGGCACAGCATTGAATCTGTACAACAATTTTGGGAGTATGGCCATTTTCACAATGTTGGTTCTTCATATTCATGACAAAGGAATATCTTTCAATTTTCTGAAATCCTCTTCAATATGTTTTTTCAGAGTAGCATAATTTTCACTGTATAGAGCTTTTATTTTTCTTTGTTACACTGATTCCTAAGCATTCCATTTTTTGGATGCTATTGTGAGGGTGTGGCTTCCCTAATTTCTCTCTCAGTGCGTTTGTTGTTTGAGTATAGGAGTGCTTGTGATTTTTGAGTGTTGACTTTGTATCCAACTATGCTACTGAATTTATTAATTCTAGGCATCTTTGTGTGGAGTTTTTTTCTGGTCTTTCATGTAGTGTATCATGTCATCTGTGAATCTCTCTCTTGAGTAATTGCTTTGGCTAATGCTTCCAGAATTATGTTAAATAGAAGTAATGATAGTGGCCAGGTGTGGTGGTGCACGCCTGTAATCCCAGCACTTGGCAGGCTGAGGCAGGAGGATAGTTGCAAATTTCAGACCAGCCTGGCCTACTAAGTGAGCTCACAGCCAGCCTGAACCGCATAGTGAGACCCTGTCTCAAAAAACAAACAAATAAAAAAATCAAAAAAAGTAATGGTAGTAGACATCCGTGCCTTGTTCCTGACTTTAAAGTGAAAGCTTTCAGTTTTTGTCCATTTAGTATGATGTTGCCTGTTGGTTTCTCATAGATGGCTTTTATTAGATTGAAATAAAATCCATCTATTCCCATTTTCTTTAGAGTTTTTACCATAAATTAGTGTTGGACCTTATCAAAAGCTTTTTCTGCATCTAATGATATGATCATGTGATTTTTGTCTTTGGTTCCGTTGATATGGTGTATCACATTTACTGGTTTGTGTATATTGAACCATCCCTATATTCCTGGGATTAGTTCCACTTGGTCATGATGTATAATCTTCTTGATGGTTTGGTGCATTTCATTAGCTAGGATTAATTTGGGAATTTTTGTATCTATGTTCATTAGGGAGATTGTCCTGTAGTTCTCTTTTTGGTTGTCTTTCTCCAGTTTGGGTATCAGGATAATACTTGCCTCCAGGAATGAGTTAGGGAGAATTGCTTCCCTTTTTATTTCATGAAATAGTTTCAGAAGAATTGACATTAAGTCTTCTCTAAAATTCTTATAGAATTAAGCTGGACCTGGGCTTTGCTTTGTTGGTAAGTTTTTTTTTATTACATTTTCAATTTAATTGACTGATACTGGGTTATTCAGGATTTTTATACCTTCTTGATACAGGTTTGGTAATTCACATGCACCAAGGAATCTGTACATTGCTTCTGCGTCTTCCATCCTCTAGGAGCAAAAATTTTGGAAGTATTAATGATCTTCTGAAATTTGATCTATGTCTGTGACAATGGGGTGTTAAAGTCCCCCATTACAATTGTGATTTTGCTTATTTGATTTTTCATGTCTGTTAAAATTTGCCTTATATAATTGGGTGCTCCTACATTTGGTGCATATATATTTATGATTATCATTTCTTCCTCTTGCAGTTTTCCCTTCACAATTATGTGGTGACCTTCTTTATCTCTTTTTTTCATTCTTGGTTTGAAGTTCACAGTGTGTGCAACCAGAATAGCTACTCCTGCTTTTTTATGTGTTCTTATTGCATAGACTACTTTTTTGCAGCCTTTAACTTTCAGTCTATGAATTTCATTTTGAGTTAAAAGTGTTTCTTCTAAACAGCACATTGTTGGGTTTTGTTTCTTGATCCACTCTACCAGTATGTTTCTTTTGACTAGTGAATTGATGCCATTACATTAATGGTTATTACTGACATGTATTGGCTTATCTTTGTCATGTTATTTTCCTGTTGTTGGTTCCCTGCTTTCCCCCTCTGTTTAATTGCTTGCTTTGCTTGGTGGTCCCTTTCTATTGTTCTTTGAATTGTGGTCATTTTTATCTCTTTGTAGAATATCTTTCAGTACTCTTTGTAGGATTGGCTTGGTGGTCATGGTGTTTTTCAGTTGTTCTTTGTTGTGGAAGTATCTTATTTCTACATTAATTCTTGGTTGTCATTTTTTTTTTAACCTGAGAAATTATTTCTGATTTCTTCTATAGCCTGATGTAGTTGTTTTTTTTCACTTCAGTTCCTATCATTTCAGAATTTTCAGTGGTGAGAGTTCACCTATTTTGATGTCTGCTGGACTTGTTCTGGCTGGGGTGGAGGTCTGAGATTTCTTTTGCTCATTTGTTTTGTCATTTTTGAAGCTCCTGAGGTTCCTCAGGGCTCAGAGTTGCTCCCATAATGGCAGCAGGGAGGTCAAGCACAGTGCCTCACCCCCCTTGGGCAGCTCATTGAAAGGCCCTGAAGATCATTTATATTAAGAACTATTACTGAGAAATATTGACTGATTTTGTCGTTGCAGTATATTTCAATTCTGTATTCCTTTATATTTCCCTTTTGCTTAATTACTCCCTTTGCTTGATGTATTATTTCATTGGGCCCTTTGCTGATGTTGACTTCACTGGCTCTGTCAAGCACTTTTTTGACTACTTTCTTCAAAGCTGGTTTGGTGGTCATGAATTTTTAAGGTGCTATTTGTCATGGAAAGTCTTTATTTCCCTATCCACTTTGAAGGATAGCTTTACAGGATATACCATTAACCTAATTTGAAAGTTGTATTCTTTTAGTGCTTGAAAAATTTCACTCCCAAATCACCTGGCCCTTTAGTTTTGTGTTGAGATATCTGCTGTTATATTGGCATGTTCTTCTTTATAAATTGTTTAATGCTTTTCTTTAAAAGCTTTTACAATCATACTCTTGTGCTAGACTTCTGGGATGGTGCGTTATGGAGACATTCTTTTCTGATCATGATTATTTGGAGTTATGGATGCCTCATTTACATGGATGTCAGATTCTTTCCCTAAACCTATAAATTTTTTCTACAATGACTTTGGTAAGATTTTCTACCTTTTGTGGTGTGTGTGATTTTTCTTTAGCTTCTCTAATTTTTAGGATAATTTTCTTTGAGTCATCTAGCAGCTGTTGGATCCAGTTTCCAAGATCTATTGCTTTTAAGGTATCTTTATGAATATGATCTCCTCACCAATGTTATCTTCTACTTCTCACACTGGTCACTTCTGTTGCCCTTATGTTTAACAGAATATTATATAGCCTGTATTTATGTTTGATATATTTTCATGGTCTCTAATTGTTTACTAAATGGTCACTTCTATTCTGTGTCTTCTTGGATAGTTCATTTAAGGTTTTTTTTTTGTATCTTCTTTAAACTCTGATGATTTTATCAATTAAGTACATTATATGTTTAGTTACATTGTCTTTCAGCTCACTGAACTTCTTATTGATGTGTTGTTTTTTCATTTCTTTTTTGTCCTTTCAAATATTTCATCCACTTGGCTTTTTACTTCTTTTCCATCATTACCTATGGGATCAGCTTTGGAAGACTTGAGAATTTTTGGAAGCATCTTATTGCCTTGCTTTGTTATGTTTTTGTTTTATGTACTAGGGGATAGATTAGAAAAACTTTGTCACTAGTATGGAGATCTCTTTAGTTAGTGTATATTTCTAATGGTTATTATAGCTTTAGTTACTTTGGGGTATCTGTATACCTCTTCAAATGATTCAGTGTAACAGAGTCAGTCCTGACCATTATGTTTTAAGGGAAGAACTACTGTCAATTGTATCAGTATCTGCAGAGCAAAGTATTTATTAAATATGTACAGTAAACCTTATTATTAACAATTCTTCACTTTTTCAATGACCCTCAATAACTGTAACGTGATACTATTGAGAAGCTGCCTGGAATGTAGAGAATGATGAAACGAAAAGGGAAGGAAGGGAGCATAGCAGAATTAAAACAGGGAGAAAAAAGGACACAAGGGCAAATGAATGAGCTGGTTGTGGTGGCACACGCCTGTAATCCCAGCACTTAGGAGGCTGAGGCAGGAGGATCCTTGCAAGTTTGAGGCCAGCCTGGGCTACAAAGTGAGCTCAAGGCCAGTCTGAACTGCACAGTGAGACCCTGTCTCAAAAAGACCAAAACAAAGAACAAATGAATGAAAGAAAAGACATCAGAAGAAAACCGATTTGTTGACATTATTTTTATAACAGGAGCAGAGGGCTGGCGGAGAGGAGGTTTTGGGGAATACTGTGGGAACAGGAAAAGGGATGCAGACAGAGGAGCATGTGAGTGGAGATTGACGGAAGCTGAGCGAAGGTCAGAACATGAGCACCCTCTAAATCCTACTTATACTCCAGTCTGAATTCAAACAGTGTTTTTCTCCCTATGCTCTCAAATGAAGAAGCTTTGAGTTGTTGGGTGGGTGGGTGGGGGAGTCTGGACAGTTGCTGGGTCTGGCTCTTTCTCACACCCCCACACTCCACAAAGTGTCACTGTGTCCAGAAGATGTATTTTCTCTCCTCTTTACTGGCCTTTCAACTCACTGAGCTGATCCTTTTGTGATTTTTTCTCTTGCCTACCAGTAAAGAGGCTTGGGGATGCAATGGAGCTCTGCTCCACCCTATTCTTTCTGCAGGCAGTGTTCTGTTCAGATTCACTTTCACTCTTGTGGGCACAGATAGCCAAAAGATATTACAATTGTCTTTCTTTGGAAGGGGGGTACCAGGACTCAAACTAAGGGCCTCACAGTTGCCAGGCAGGAGCTGTGCCATTGAGCTACACAATTCTAGCCTCTTACCTTTGTCTTAATGATTGGACTTTCAATTAAGTTAGAGCTGTGCATGGTGCAGGGTGGTTGGGCCAGTGGTCAGTCTTTTACTGATTTCCAAATGGGCTTTCTCAATCTGTTTCCTTTCCTTGGTGACAATATTACATCCTTGTGCTCATTTTCAATAAAACTCCAGCTGAGCTGCCTCTCTCTGGCTCACCTCCCTCTCTACACCCCACAAACCATCACTTTGTCTTACAGGCACTGAAGGTTGGGTGGGACAGTATATCATTCAGGCCTATGACTCCATGGTGGTTGGGGGAACAATAGCAGAATGCTTGCTTTGGCACCATTTGAACTACTTTTCTGCTCTGTGACTCCCTCATGCAGGGCTCTCCCGGTGGTCAGCTCTAGGCCCCTAATCAGTGCTGTGTCTTTGTTTTTCACTTATCCAATGGTTCCTTGGTTCTCAGTTTCTGCCCTCCAGGTGATTCTCTGGCTTTCAATTTCTCTGGTACCCCAATCTCTGAATATCTCACTTGCTGCACTCCCTCTCTCAGAAGAGAGAAAACATAGAACATACCAACCTATGCCAGGTGTCCTCCTATGATTGCTGTACTGGCTTTTCCTCTCAGAATGTTAGAGCCCCTCATATAATGGTGTGTTCATTGGGTCTGGAGTCTAAAGGGTGCTACAGCCCAGAGGCAACCCTGCTTCTCTTTCTAACTCCTCCCCCAGCAATACTGAGCTTGATCTCATTCATTTATCTTTCATGTAGACTCTCCATCTCTGACTGTTTTCCGCCCTACCTCCCCATATTACTGAGAACTTGTGCTTCCCAGTGCATATTCTCTGAGCTTTACTCATTCACCATGCCTCTAGGCAGCCATGACTGGATCTCTCCTTTTAAAAAGTATTTTTTTATTTTGTTTTTTCTTCCCTTCATTCATCTATTCCTTTGGTAACTATTTTAAATTTTTTATTATTTTCTTCTAATTTAAACCTTTTGTTTTATGTTTTAAAAGAATTTTCTCTTTCTACTACTGTCTCATTTTTCCTTTGTCCTGAACAATTTTACTTTTATTAATTTTCACTTTTTATTTCCTTCTCAATGTATTTGACCCTGTTCATTTATCATATTACTGGTGTCATGATTGTTGCCCTTCTTAAAAAATTGCTACTGTGCTTCTATAGATAGTTTGCTTTTACATTTGGTTGTTAATGTTGCTTGTTCCCTTTTTCTTCAGTGGAACTGAGCTTCAAGCCCAGCACATCAAGCATAGTGGGTGAGCTTCATTCACAGTCCATTTGAGAGATAGTATACATCACGCCATCCATAGCCTGACCCTACTCAAAACTTGGAAGATACTTCAATTTAAAGAAAAGAGGGTACAAATATCCCCAGCTGACAATCTGAAATATGCATTGCTAGGGTTAGCCTGAAGGCCCAATATAGGCCATTTAACCCCATAGCAATAGCAGGGAAATAACACAACTGTTGTGGACACTGCACCTACAAGTGTTTGTAGCACCACTAGCTCTAATATTTTTTATACAGTATATTATTGCCAAGACTAGAGGAATAGGGGCTGGGGAATTTAGCTCAGTGGAATAAATGCTTGCCTGGCAAGCACAAAGTCCTGAGTTTGATCCCTGGTACTGCCAAAAAAAAAAAAAAGACTAGAGGAATAGCCACAGAGGTAGCAACTGACATACTCTGCCTCCTATGACACACCTTCCTGAACTATTAAACAGACTCCTCTCCTGCACTATCTACAGAAAGATCAGGTCTCTCAGACTCTAACACAGTCAACATTGTATCAAATCCCCAAATAACATGCAGAGAAACTACAAGGAAACTAAAATACTGAGCCCATTGAGAATTAATTCCAGCACAACAAACTAATGGCCCAGGATGCATCATCAAGATAAGACAATTCCCTAAGGA
>PVLD010029785.1:0-17625 GCA_004027595.1 Dinomys branickii
AACTTTTCTTCATTTTTAAATACTAAACGATATTTTTGGCAATATTGTTTCATGTTTTTATGTTACTCCCTTGGAAAAATATCTACTGAGTTCCTAGCTCAGATAGCCTTGAAATCTATTACCATTTTCCTGTACTGAATCTTTATGCAGAAGCTTCTTTGATCCAAGTCTTATCCGCTAGTGTTTTGGAAGAAAATACGCTTTGAGAGTTATTCCAAATGGTCAGTTGGGTCAAATCACACCTGTTTCATTAAATCCTCACATAAGTGTAGCTTTTTAATATCCTGATTTTACCCCTTAGCAATTAATGGCCTGTGATATTGTTGCAAGTTACGGTAATGATTGTTTGAATATATTGTCATAGAAAGTCAGACTTAAATGTTTTTCCTCAACTTATCCTCTGAGTGTTACCTCATCATTCCCTGTGCTTTGTATTGTTCCGTCCCACTTTCTCTCTCTCATACACACACACACACACACACACACACACACACACACACACACGTGCACCAATAATTCACACTATTTCCAGGCAATGTTTGCTGATTATTTTTTGTACCAGGAATCAAACTCATGACCTTGCACTTGCCAGGCAGACACTGTATCACTGAGCTGTATCTCTGGTTACTGATAACTTATATTGACTTAAAAAAATGTATGTGTCCTCTCCTGTTATATTACCTTTTCCATGCTTATAAGATCAGGTTTTTAAGTGATATATGTGAACGTTACTTTATAGAAATGAGAAATAGTGGTCTTCAAGCATCTCCATTTTTTACTCCATAATTATGTAGATACACCTAACTTCTTTTTCTAGCAAGTCTTGCCTGGTATGCACAAGTTACATCAGAGTTAGCTAATTCTATAGATAATATATGAGAAACAGTAGCCTAAAGGGGGCACACATTTCAGTTCCAAGAGCAGAAAGGAGTTCAAAAAGATAGGGCTTTTTCTTTGCAATGGAATATAACCTAAAGGGAGATATGGCAAAGATTTGTTGTTACGCGTTTAGTAGTTCATTCTTTCTTGCTGTAGAGGAGGAACAAGAATCTTGATTTGTAGCATCTTCAGTATTTTTGGTGTCCATATCTTGTGGATGATTTTAAGCAACATAATTTCCTTGGATTTACAGTAGGAAATGTATATGCACTACTGGTGCTTAAAAACTAATATGCATAAACTCCAGCATAGCACTGGTTGTCTGAAAGAATTATGTAAGTTAAGATTCTATTATCTTTCTTTATGAGAAATCATCAGAAGTTTGGTACATGTGTTAATACTTGTTATAAAAATATCTTTTTCCTCCCTTGCTCTCCTCTCTATTCAAACCTCCTAAGGGAAGGAAAACGAACAACATGCTGTATTTCATTTTATTAATAGTTTTCCCTGTGGTAAATTTATTTTGTTCCTTTCAATCTTGGAGGTAGGTAGGGGTGACTCTGTGTGTATATGTATCTGTGTATGTATGTATTTTAATTCCTCAACAAGGACATGCTTAGGGGAAGTTTTTAAATGAGAATCCTATATTTCCAGTTCTGTATTTTATTTTACTTTATGTAACTTTTCTTACAAATTTGCTATTGATTTCAATAGCTGCTGAGAATCAGAATTTTCAGTTTTTAAATTTCTTTTTGTTACTTTTAAACCCACTATTATGTCTTAAAATATTAAACATTATTCATAGGAGACTGAATGTAACTTCCGTTAAAAGACAAATAAAATACTACTGCCAAAAATATTTCCAGATTGTGAGAAGGTAAAAAAAGATGAAGAGAACACCTCTTCCAGCTGCAAAGTTTAAGGAGAACTACAAAAACAACTGTGCTGAAAATATATTTGTACAATAATTTTTTAAAAACCCTCAGTATAAGTCATGGACAAAAAATTTCAAGGTTAAGTTACAAATATTTTATAAGACAAGAGATAGATGAGAAAAATGGAAAGTGGGGGAAAAGAATGTATTTAAGAGATTTGAGGTTCTACAGCAATTCAGGAGTAGATGTGGTGTGGAAATAAAAATTAGGACATTAATTCACTGCTTCTCATATGACTAGTATAATATTCTAGTTTGTTTCCAAACTTCTTTTGGAGACAGGGTCTCACTATGTTACTCAAGTTGGCATTGAAATCACAATATAGCTCAGGCTAACTGTGAATTCACTGAAATCTTTCTGCCTCAGTCTCCCAACAACAGGTGTGTGCCATCACACCTGGCTCTAGTATAATATTGTCCTTGTTGTCTTTCATTAGAACACCTTTTCTAAACAATACCTGTAATTAAGTTTTAAAAGTAGATTCAAATAATCAGGAAGTCCGTATGTATTTCAGATGGTCAAACAGTGACAAACGCTGTTTACCTAGCGTCTTAATGTACATCAGGGTAGACAGTATTTTTAAAATGCTGTCCCGTCTAGCACTTATCAGTATCAATAATAAAATTTGTAGTCAATGTAAAGAAAAATAAATAATGGTCTTTAAAAGCATGATATTGGCCTTATATTCTGTGTAACTAGTGTTTGCCGGAGTTGGATGGTGCATAAATTACTGTCTATCAAGACCAAACTCAGAGGGGAGTCATATTACAAGGTGTATCAGTCTCATGTAGAATGTACACAAATGCAAAAACAATTGTCAGTATTTTACATTTGATTTCATTCATTTTGACAGTGTTTTTAAGTTATGGAGAAGAAATGTTTTTGTGTATGTACAAAGAATCATTTAGAATCAGCCAAATATACCATTTAATGCCAGATTTATTAATAATGATCATGGTTTTTGATAAGACATTATTTTAAAAGATGTGGTAAAAATAAATTATTACTCAAAAACATTCACAAAATGAGTTTATAAAAAGAGAGAATTTAACGTTTTATGATCAGTTTACCCAAGTATTGTTACCATTCACTTATTAACACAATTTGTGCAGGTTTTATATTTATTAGAACATATTTTTAAAGGTTTAGGTAAAGCAAAATAAGTTCTTAGAAATCCATCACTCTTATGGTTACACAGGGATCATTGTAGAATGGAAGTTTTATATCCTTTATAACCTTTCATTTTGAGCTCAACCATAGGTGCCTACATCTATTATAATGCCAAGTGCTCCCACGGGGTTCCCACACTGTCTGGCTTCCTTGCTTTATGCAGCTAAGTTTCCCAATGATAAGGGAATGAGTTCTAATGAAATTCTCCCCTGGGCCGCATCAAGTCATTTATGCAATGATATACTAAGAGAGGCAATTTACGATGTGTGACTGACTCTAATGCGACTTTTTCATCATTTCATTTGCTTTTCATTAGTCAGAAAAAGACATAAGTACTGCACAGAAATCTTGTCGTTTGTACTCTACGGGGATTTTTAGTGTATTAGAATTCTGGTGAAGCTTATAAAGAAATGGATGTTTCAAAACATTTATTCTTTCAAAACTTCATCACAAATTTTGAAAGCATCCTCAAGAACCACCTATTTAAAAAATTAAAACAACTTATAAAATCTATTATGAAGTTTAATATTTTATTAAAGCATTAATGAATATTACTCAACAATTTTCAACTATAGTTCAGATTTCTGAAATGATTATAAACCTAATATAAATCAAATAAAATGAGAGATAATTGTTGATTCCATAAAATATTTTTTTAAGTTTTATTTTTTGTTACTTGACCTGCTTTTGTTTGAAAATTTTCCTCCATTTCAGACTCTAATAAATTGCTGTAAAATGATATATTGTTCTGATGAAAATATTAACATATTCAAACTATATACTTAGCTATAACATATTCCAACTATATGCATAGTATCTTCAATCCACCTAGGTTTGCCTTCTTAAATTTCTTTCATTTATAACATCCCCTTCCCAGCAATGAGTGACAGCAATTCCTTTGTTGTTCTTGTCATTAGAACTTTGCTATTAGTTCTACTACTTCTACTTTTTTTGATCTTTGTTTATCTGCACATATTTTGGTGAATTATCAGAGATGCAGTATAAATCTCAGCATATTCATTCAATGGCTCATTAAATTCTCAGGATTTAGCATGCTCTTTTAGCGAGAAATAAGTAATCTTAATGTAACATATGGACAACAGGGAAATAATTACCTATTTAAATAATAAAGTATTTTGGGGTTTATGTGATATATTGCATTAAAAGTCAAATAATAGTTGTAAAACAATATAAGGAAAAGGGCAAATCTTTTTAAAACAGGAAATTATTCCTTCATGCATTCTGAAGTGATAAAACATAAATATGAGGCACAATTTAAAAATTAATCATACATGCTAGAAACTCTTCGGTAGTGATTAAAATTTGATATAGAAAATTAAGTTGAAAAAGAAAAAGGATTAGGAAAAGGTAATTTATTTTAAGGAAGGCATGAAAAGATAGTGAAAAAATAAAATGAGATGAACAGAGTAAAGTTATGGTAATGTTACATTAAATATATTAGCAAATGTAAATTGGGCCAAATATCTTAATTAAAATTATACATAGTAAATATTATTAAAAATAAATAGAACAAACAGTATTAGAGACAATTAGGAATGAAGTCATTAAACAATGATTAATCATTTAAAAAATGGAAATGGTGTAAATCAAATTTCCAATATTAATAGACTGAACTTTAGAAATCTGAATCTGGGATTCTTTCAGTTCTGTCTGCAGAATTCTTTTTAACATGTCTCTGAAGGCAGGTTGTTGGTGATGAATTTTTTAAATTGTGCTTTGTGAAGTGTTTCAATTCTTCCATTATTTTCTCTGTGCAGATATTACAACCATCCGGGAACTCAACCCCTACAGCCAAGAGAGAGGGAAGACTGGCTAGTCCTCCAGCTGGTAGTAGACCTTGGCCTCATACACATGGCTCCAGTTTTAGGTGCATGACAAATGGAAGAATTGTGGGTCATAATGGCTTCCACCCAGATTTCAGAAGAAAGCCTGAGAAGCCAGGCAGTGTTCCCTTGAGAAAGCTATGAGTATGAAGCCAAAGGTGCACTGGAGACCCAGAAATTGGGAGAAGAAACCCAGAAACGTGGACTGACTGGGGAAAATTGTGAGGAGGGAGCAGAGCAGGCCCGAGAGAAACGCATGGACACTTGAACCATTGAAAGTGCCATTTGGTAGAACCACACAAGCTCTTTGGAGTTCAGATCTTGCCACAGTTTGCCTTGGAAGCTGCTCGTGGAAATTCAGGACTTAACGTTTACCTTGCTGGATTTTGGACTTGCTGTGGTACCATTCCTGTGTAGCCTTCTATTTGTAACTTTTGCAATGAAAATGTCTATCTCGTGCCATTGAATGTTTGAAGTGTTTAACTTTCTTTTCATTCATACAGGGGCTCCCAGGTAAGAGTTTACCAAAGTCTCAGAAGAGAACTTGGGCTTGGGCTTTTCAGTAATGATGAAAGTGTTAGGTTTTTGGCAACTCTTGGAGATGGACTAAATGTCTTTTGCATAAAGGAATATGCATGAGTCTTTGAGGTACCAAGGGTGGAATGCTATGGTTTTTGCTGCAGTGCCTCCCAAAGCCTCGTGTAGGCGTGGGAACAGGCTTTTGACGTGATTGAAACTAGAGTTTGTGATTGAGTCCAATGCTGAGAGTGTGGGTGTGAGTTCCGCACCACCCTAGGGCGGGTAACCTGCATACGATGTAAGGGAGAGAAGGAGTCTCTCTCTCTCTCTCTCTCTCCCCCCACCTTCTCCACTGTTGCTTTTGCTGTCTTCTGCCACCGTGGACAGTGTTCCCTCTGCTTTATTCCACCCTGTCTTTGATGCAACTAATTATGGAGTGAAATCTCTACAAAATGTGAATTAAATAAACCTTTCCTCCTTAACTTTGGGTATTAGGAATTTTGTATCAGAAACAAGAAAAGTAACTAAGACAGACACGTGAAAGGTAAAAACATTTCCACCACTACAGTATTCTTCATGTTTTTCTTTTCTTACCACACCCACAACCACTTTCCCTCTTACCTATTCTATATATTTGCAGTTTTAAGAGTGTTGTTAACATGGAACCCTGCAATAAACTTTTGGAGTTAGCACTTTTTTTCTTTCACTCAGCATGATCAACATTTAGAGATTGATCCAAGTTAGTATGTACTTCCATAATTTGTTATACTACATTGTGTGTATTTGACATAGGCTGTTTCACCACCTATGTGGTGAAGGACAATTGTTTGTTTCCAGTTTTAAACTAGTAAGAAAGAAAGGCAGTTACAAGCAATTGAACTATGGTTTTCTGTTAAAGTAAGTGGAATGAGTTTTCATTTCTTTTGGTTAAATGTCCATGAGTGCCATTGCTAGGTTATACAGTAATGATAATTGAATGTCCAGGTTTTGAAGAAATTATGAACCTTTAAAAATAATGTTAATAGCCTTGTATGAATTTTATACTTCCTCTACATTTTTATGAGAATTTGGTATATATTTAAAATTATTATGTACAAATATTATGACAAATGATATCACACTGTACATTTTCAATTTTTGTTTTATTTTGTTTTTTTGCCAAAGAAGTTCTCATTCACAAGTCTTTAGTATTTTCATGTATTTTTAACCTGAATATTTATTCAGTGAAATGTTTGTTCTTCTGCTTTGCTCATTTTCTATGAATTATCTTGTTTTGCTTTGATTTGATTTTTGTCTTGAGCTTTCAAAAGTCTATATATTCTAGGTTATGGCTCATTTTTGAGTGGTTGTGTATAACTGCTTTGTTTTAGCCTTGCATTAGTTAGGGGTATTTTTCTTAGGAGAAAAATAACCAGAATGGAGAGTGAAGGATAGAAAAATAGAGGGAAAGGAAAAAATGGGGGAGGGAAGAGAGAAAGAGGAAAAAATTTAAGGAATTGAGTCATTATTACTGATGTTCAGAAATTTCTGTATTATCAGTTTGTAAGCTATATGCCAGAGATAGGTAACTTGTGGTTCTAATCTCACACTGAAGGTTTGACAATTATTAAAGATGCCTTGTAAATTCCAGTTTGAAAGATGGGTTATTCAAGATCCAAGAAAGGCTAGTATTCAGTTTAATTCCAAAGACAAGAACCTACACCACAACTCAAGCAATCAGGCAGGAGAATTCCCCGGATATTCAGTTTATATTCAGTTTTATTTTCATTCAACATTATCCAGGTCTTCAAATGTTTGCATGTGTTGAAAATTGAAATCTTTGTGTGAGCGCTTGATCTGAAATGTTCCCCAAAGGCCTTGTGATAAATGCTTAGCTTCCAACTAATAGCATTATTGGAGGCAGAGGAACGTCCAAGAGTAGGACCCTCCTGGAGAACATGGGTCACATAAACGGGTCCCACCTCTTTCTTCTCTCTTGCATGCTATTTCCTGGGTGCCCGTGGGACAAGCTGAGCTCTGTAATGCCCTCCCAGCATGATGTACTTTTGAACCCACCCACAGCCCAGGGGAAATAGAGTCATCCAAACATGGACTGAAATCTTTAAAAGGATGAATAATAAATCTTTCCATCTTATTTTTTCTGGTATTTTGTCACAGTGACAGAAAGCAGACCAACACACACTCTGAATTATGGAGAAAATGCAAAATAGCACAGCTGTTGTGGAAAATTCTATGGTGGTTCCTCAAAAAAAAAAAAAAAAAGAATTTTCATATATGTCACAGATTCCTGAGAAAACTGAAAGCAGAGACCTAAATAGATTTTTACATTATTAATATTCATAGTAGAACTAGTCAGAAGAGCCAAAATGTGGGGAAGAAACAGAAGTGTCTCTCATATCAATGGGTAAATATCATATTGGTATATATGATACAGATAGATTGATGTGTGTGTGTGCATGTGTGTGTGTGTAGCAGATATTACTCAGTCTTCAAAAGCAATGGAATTGTGGTGAATACTTCAACAGGAATAGTCCTCGAAGCTTTTCTAATAAGGGAGAATATCCAAAGGTAAAAGTAAAACTAATGTATGAATTCACTTTCCTCAGGTAGCTAGTGAAATCTAATTCAGAGAGACAGAAAGTAGAATCAGGGTTCCAGGGCTGGAGGGTGGGAGGTCTGCAAAGTTTGTGTAATGGGGACAGAGTTTCAGATGGAAATTTGAAAATGTTCTGATGATAGATGCTTGAGATAGTTGATCAAAACTATGAGGATAATTAATGCCACTAAGCTGTGTGCTTTCTGTGTCAGTTGGTTATTTTATCTTACATATATTTTACCAATATGAAAAAAGTCTTCATAAATGAAGGGCATATTAAAATATGCACAGATGAAGGAAAAGTTAACAAAAAATCTTTACTAGAAGTCGCACTTCAAAAGAAAATGGCTATAGGAAAAAATGGAAATTATAAAAGGAGTATTGAAACATTAGGAGGAAAGAATAAAACATATTCCCCTTCTGCTTGATGCTGCCAGTTGTGCCCAGGGATTGAAACTAAAAGGTATAACTGGAGCTAGTGTGCTGCGGAACTTCTGTGGAACGTATGTTTTCAACAATTATTTCATCAACAGGGGAGAGTAAGAGGGCAGTGCGGGGGAGAACAGACTACAACTGACACAAACTGAAAACGGGACTCTGTCGGTAGACTCTGACAGGGTACATAACAGTATATAATACTGCACTCAAAGCAGGTGGAGAGACTGACAGAGACAGAACGTCAGAACTCAGAACCACGACTTGTAAACCAAAATGGACTCAATAACATGTCAGAGGACAGAAAAGGGGGAACTCATGCACACAAAGCAGAAAAAATCATAAAATAGATAAAAGTAAAGATCAAATGGGAGATTTAAATTCAAACTTACTAATAATTTTAAGTTAGTATCAGTGTACCAACTAAAATATCCATAGTGAATTTAAAATATATGGCCCATCTATCTTTCGATACACAAATGTTTCCAATTTTGATGAAGTCTAGCTAATTTGTTTTGTTGTTCTTATTACCAGAATATTGATGTCATACCTCTAAAATTTCAAAATCTAATATTTTTTTTTCCTGTGTTTACTTCTTAAATGTAGTTTTAGTTTCAGGCCTAACAGGCAGAGCTTTCATTAGTATTGAGTTGATGTGTGTATAATGTAAAGTAAAGGTCCCACTTCACAATTTTCCACGTGGAAAAGCAGTTTTCATTTGTTGAAAGCAACACCCTCTCTTCCACTGCATAGTGTTGAGCCCTTGTTAAAATATGTTTGATAATAAAATTTATTTCTGAGCTCTATCTTCTGTTTTCTGAAAAATAATTTCACTGCAGGCAGAATTATACCTTTGACATAGCTAAAGAGACTCCATTTTGTTTCCCTAGAACTCCAGTTTAGAAGTCACTCAGATTTAGATGGCCACACTCCTCACTCTCTCTTAGTTAGCCATAAATCCAGAAAAAGATGAACACGGTATTATCTGGAGAAACACATAGGACAAACAGTGCGGCAAGCTAAAATTTAACTGTATCCTGCCTGACTAAGTAAGACCAGGAGGTGTAAATCTTGTGTTTGGTAGGGCCTAAACTTTGTGAATTCCTGTAAATTCCCAAGAACAAGGTAATATAGTTGCCATAGAAACCTGTAAAAGATAAAAAATCCTGGAGAACAAAGCTGTCTTGGTTACTTTTCTCTCGTTGTTGAGACAAAATACCCAACGTCCAAAATTAAGGAAGGAAAGGTTTATTTAGCTTACAGTTTGTGGAGTTTTCAGGCCATACTTGGCTGGTTCTGAGGCAGAGGGCAAACGTTCATGGCAGGAGAACACAGCAAAAACCACCAGCAAAAGGGTGGAATGGCAGGCAAGAAGCTTCTTTTTACCTGTCTTACATTGTAAAACAGGCTAACCCCACCCAGGGGATGTTTAGCACTCACATAATCTCCACACCTTCCTCTTACATAGGCTCAGGATGTATACAAAGTAAGCATCTTGTCTTCCTGCTGTGTCACTCAGCCAAACCTCTAGATTCCCCAAGTTGACACAATGTATCAACCATTAACAAAAGCCCTGAGGTCAACCTTTTCTGACTCCATGTGGGATTGTCATCCACTAGCTAAATAAACCTCCTTTGTTCTGATTTCTTGGCCTCTATGTGTTTTTTTGGCTGAAGTGCCCTAAAAATTTGACAGGGCTTTGCTTGCCGTGTTTGAAAAATATTCTTGTTTCCTCAGAATTTCATGGTTTCCATTAGACATTTAGTATCTTTAGAATAATTTTCTCTTACCTGTGCTATCATATCTCTCATTACTTTTAAGTATTTCTTTTTGTAAGATACATGGAAGAAATAAAACAGACATTCATCAAGATGTACTTTTAAGAACTATTTATATTGTTTTCTTTCTCTTTGATGGCTAAAAGTAGGCCAGATATTTCGTAGTGGTCACAGCTGCATTAGACATCCCATGGCAGCTGTGAGAGATGTCTGCTTTGGCAATGGCAAGCTTTGTCTGGGGTCTATCCCAGATGATTTGGCTCTGCTGGCTTTCTTGATGACCCTTCTCCTCTGCTCTTATTCCTCACAAGGGTTACAGGGAATTCTTTTCCTAGAGATGAGTCACAAAGTCTGTGTTTAGCTGTCAGGATGTTACATATGTGTAAGATCAGAACTTTCAGTATGTATGTAGACTTCTTACACCTATCAGGTCTGTGTATGAACTTTTTCCTGTTATGCTGTTATATATGCCTGATAAAGCCTCTTGTGGATGGTAGCTTTGTCTATTTATGATTTCTGTCTCAAGTAGAGTAGGCTGAGATAGTACCAAAGAACTGGTGACACTGAAGACTGATGGCACTGATTGTTAAATAGCTAGAGCTGGTAGTGCTCAGGGTTATCGATATCCAGAAAAGAAAGGAGGACAGTGTTGGAGGGGTTCCACAAGCCACTGCCTCAGGCTGCCAAAAAATCAGCATGTAGAACAGCTAACCCTGCAGGCTGCCGGCTGCCGGCATTCAGATCTCAGAGTTATCAGTATAAAGGGAGCATCACTTTGCCTCTCTGTCATTTCTACCTGTACTTCACCAAAAGAACCCTCAGCAAATTGGTAGCACTTTGCTTTCACATTTCAAAAGTTTGATTCCATTATTTCTCCACACGGGGTTGAGCTCAAAACACTTGAAGTTCATTAACATTCTGAACTATTTACATCTTCCAAATTATTAAGATTTTCAGTTATTTTTCTGACAAATCTCATTTGTTTTCTCTTTTCTCTCCAGGATGCTCATGATATCTTCATGTGTAGACTATTTTATTTTGCAGTTTTAAAATGCCACTTGGTTACTCTTTACATCTTTATTTCTATGCCAAAATTCTTTCTTTTTATTCTGGACCTGACTCTCGGTTTCTTTGTGGGAACTATCTTAGTTTACTGTTGAGTTTAATTGAATGGTAAATCGTTTTTATTGTGGCTGTTATATATCACTGTCAAATAATTTGTGTGTCTTTGTCTTCTTCTATCAAGTGTCTTTTTTGGGGGGAAGAACCTGGAATAAATTTAAGGGAGAAATGTCCTGTTTATTTGTATGATGACTGATTTTCACATGAGGTCTGTATCTTTTGCGTCCTGTATTATGCTTTGATGGTCTTATTGTTATTTAAATACTTGTTTAGTTGGCTTCTTCTTACATCATTTCAACAGGAGAAAGTGAGACACTAAGTTACTAGTCCACTGAGAGGGATTGCT
The DNA here is from genome assembly GCA_004027595.1 of Dinomys branickii. Taxonomy (NCBI): domain Eukaryota; kingdom Metazoa; phylum Chordata; class Mammalia; order Rodentia; family Dinomyidae; genus Dinomys; species Dinomys branickii. The sequence goes on from PVLD010029785.1 coordinate 11,625, forward strand.
TGACTGTGGTCTTCAGCCTGCACTGACACAGGGAGGGACTTCTTGCTACTTAATCCTTGGCCAGAGTTAGAGCTCTAGATCCTCTCTACACTTCCATTAATATCTCATTGACTTGGAGGAGTACCAGCGCTTTAGTGCTGTTCCTTACAACCGCTGATGTCATTAGGAGAAAGTGGCTTTGGGGGGTGGAGAACTCTGACTCTTTCCCAGGTCTTCTTTGACACCTTTGCAGAAAGAGAGGTAATAGTGGTTTAACACTGTTGAGATGTATGGAAAGGCCCGGTCTTCCCTGTGGTTTCTGTGGAAAAGAAGCCATATTATTCCCTGGCGGGGATGTAAGTCCTCAAGTCCTGACCGACTTCTCAGCCTTCTCTGACACCACCTTGGCCTGTGGTTAGGGTACATTATCACAGTTCGGAGAGGTTTGAATTCTAGATTTCCTACTTGTCCTTTTCAGTATTGTTAGAAACTTCACTCCCGGATCCATTGTGTATATCTGTGAAGTGACCCTAAACTTCCAAACTTAGCGATATACTCCAGCTACCAGGCTGTGGCTGTATGCTAAATCTGTATTTCTCCTGTGAGGAACTGGTAAATCCTCTGAAATCAAAATATGTAGGGAAAAAAGACAACATCTAGGTACTTCTTCATTTTTCAGGATTTTGGCTTCAACTCTTAGAGACTTGAGCTGTTTTTAAGAAATATCAAAAATATTTTAGATATTTAAATTTTTTTCTTGGCTGATACATTTAATATTTTAAGTATTTTTCCTATAAAAAAATTTAATTAATTACAGCTAGAATTGGAAGTGGATTGAAAGGAAACATAATGTAGGCATTTAGCTACACACAGAAAAAAATTTGAAATGCCTGAAAGTCAGAAACCTAAGGGAGGCTAGCAAACACAAGAAGACAATGTCACAAGGGAACTGGGAAAAAGAAATGGTGTACTAATTTCCTATTGCTGTTTGTAACATTATAATTCACATTAAGTGGCTTACAAAACATCATATTTATTATATAATATTCAGAAGATGAGCAATTTTAAAATATTTCAGAGAAAAGACTTTCCTCTTGGACCCCTTGGAGGGAATCCATATATTTCCTTTTTCAAGGGTCAAAGGGCTTGGCTCATGGTCCCACATCTATCCAAACTCTACACCTGTATTTCCATCACTTTCTTTTCCTCTGCCTCTATTATCACATCTCTTCTGTATTTATGACCCACTCGCTTCAGTCTTATAGCCACTTTGTGACCATATTGGGTTCACCCAAATAATCCAAGATAATCTCTTCATTCAAACATGTTTACCACAATTAAATTTAGAAATTTCCTTTTGATATGTAAATTTATAAATTTCTAGGTTGTCAAGGATTAAGATCTGAAATTCTTTGCAGGGTGTGTTATTATTCATTAGTATCACAGTGAGTTATAAGACCTGGAGAGCTGGAATCACCAACAGAATATAGCAGCATGGCTTAAACCAGTGATTGGACCCATGCGAAAAAACCAAAGCCAGAAATATCACTCATTTTAGAGAAGGAGAAGAAATATTCTATGGGTCCCTTCTGAGTGCACTCTCCAGTCTTTCATCAGTGTGGACCCAGTGTGGGCCCCGCTGGCAGACAGATGACCTCCAAGTCTGAGGACTTGACCCTGGATATATTAGTCCCACTGATGTAGAGTCAAGCAGAGGACGTAAAAGTGGATGAAAGCCCATGAAGCATTGTTAGTACAGTTTTTTGCCTGCTTGATTTTCAGTTTAAAAAGGTCTCATTTTGATACAAAAACTAAATTATTGCTGTAATGGAGAAATTATAACAGTGGGTTCCATTGACTGCAAGGAATATATATATATATATATATACATATATATATGTATATATATATATATATATATATAATTCTTTTTTGAGACAGGGTCTCACTTTGCAGTCCAAGCTAAACTTGTGCTCACTTTGTAACCCAAGCTGATCTTGAACTTGCAACAATTGTACTGCCTCAGGCTCCCAAGTGCTGGCATTATAGGTGTGTGCCACCATACCAAGCAAGAAAATATTTTTAAAATAACAAAATAAAGCTTCACAGCTGTGCATGATGCAGTATGACTATAATCCCATCACTCAGAAGGCCCTGAGTACAAAGCAAGCCTGGGTCACACAGGAGTTCAAGGTCAGCCTGAACTACAAAGACCCTATCTCAAAACAAAACAAAACACAGGAAAAAAAAAGCTTCATAAAGCTAAAATTATTCTTGAATGTATAGAAAATAATAAGAAATGAAAGTATGTAAAACAATAAGAAAAATATTGTTTCTTATGGTTACTAATTTTACCACGAAGAAATTTTGAAACCGAAAAACATTTTCTCAAGGTAACAGCCTCAGTTCTTTAAAACTAAGTGGACTTTTTCATTGACTGTGCTTTAATTGAAAGAATTAAATTAATTGATTAATATTCTAAATAGGCGGAATCTAAAATATTTAAGCTGTTTCATCCAAAGCAGAATCTGCTCCAGAAGCACCGCTGTGGTCAATATCTGGATGTTTGTTTGGCCCAAGTGTTTGAAAGACTGTAGTTTGGCTCCTGCTTTTGTTTTCTGGAAATATTCATTCAATTCAAATAAGAACAGAACTTTACTATGATGGACCATTATGCTGTATATCCTTCTGTAGCCCATTTAAACAATACACAAGTCACAGACAATCTCTTGTGAGGAAATTAAACACTACTGAGGCACAGCCTTATCTGTGAGCACAAAAGTAGACCTGAAGCACAAACTGGCACCTAGAACTTGGGTAAAGTCAGTTGAACTAAGAGCACTGAATGAAATACTATTTAGGTAAAAGCTACAAATAATATTCCCAGGATGAGAAGTTGTCTGGTTTTATTCTTTCTAAAGAATGAAAATATAACAAAAACTATGGAAGTACTAGGAGGATGACATTCTAAGTCTGAAATAACTTATGATACAAGCTCCAATTTCTGTAAGATGTCACTGTCATGTTTGAAATTCTTTGATAAGGCACAGTTTTGTACTAGTATTAAGGTTGAGTTGAAAATAAAAAAGAATTAGGATTCCGGGAAGATGGCGACCAGGTGAGTGGCAGAGGAAACTCTCCCAGAGATTGATGTTTCGCGCGCGGGTGCCGGATCCGCAGCTGCGAAATTCCAACTGAATGTGTTCCTCTGCACTGCCTGAACATTAACGGGTCAGGTGGACATGCCGCAGCGAGAAGTAGGCGGGCCCTGAGAGCTGGGCGCCCGATGCGATTGGTGCTGCGCGCGGGCCGCGGCTCAGCCAAGTCTGCATACCACCGAGTGCGATCGCGGTGGGACAGACCCTCCTAGGTCCCGAACCTGAATGGCTCGCAGGCGGCTGCGGCCAGGAATTTTGGGAGGCTGCAGAGCAGAGCAAACTGAGAGAATGCGCTCCTCAGCCAGACTGCGCTAATCCAGGCAGCGGTCCAGGATCCCGCTCAGAGCCCTGCTCCTGCAGCCGGTGCCATCCTCGGCCAGAGAGCGGGCACTTCGGCGGCTGTGGTCGGCGGCTCCTGCGAGAACGCCAAGGAGGCGGAGAAGCGCCGGGGAGTGCCGGGATCTCCTGCTGGCACGGATCTCAGAACAGGTGAGCCGAGTGAGAACCACAGCAGGATTTCTGAGTCAGGAAAAAGCTTGACCCAGGGAGATACATCTGAGCAGCATTACTACCTGCACTATCCCAGGGTGAGTTGATTGGGTGCCCTGACCAGTTTTTTTGAGTCGGGGAGAAGCTCCGCCCAGCGAGGGACATCTGAGCAGCACTTCTGACTGCACGGTCCCTGGGATGGAAGAGCTGCCTAGGCGCCCCGACGGGATTTTTGAGTGGGGGAGGAGCTCCACCCGGGGAGGACTACCTGAGCGGCCCCCTGCCTTCAAGATCCCTGGGGCGGTGAGCTGTTTATGCGCCCCAGCCAGGTCTCAGGGTAGGGAGTACCGCAGTCCACAAAGCAACATCTAAGCAGCCTTTTAAGCGGGACTCTCAACAGGAAGCTTAAGGGACATTCTCCCAAAGAGAAGGAGTCATTGGAGCAGCCTCTGCAGCAGACTTTTGCCTGCTGAATTGCCTGGGGAATTTATAGCTCAATATTTTGAATCTCATACCAAAAAATGGGAAAACAGAGGAACAAAACACAGTCTCAGAACTCAACCCCACGCAGAACAAGTTCTGAATGCGAGGATACAGGGGAACCAGGAAGCCACATACCTGCAAGTTATGAAATGATTGCATCCGAAATGAAACAACTCCAACAGGCCATAAAAGAGCTTAAAGAAGAAATAAGCCACATACCTGCAATGATCTCTCAGACAAAAAACGAACTGAAAACAATAATGGAAGAAATGTTCCATACATACAAAGAAGAAATCGATAAAAGATTACAAGAAAATAGGAAACAAATGGAAACGTTACAAGAGCAATTTAGGAATGAATTTCCAAGAATGAAACAGGTCCAAAGAGAATGCCAGGATTTGAAAACCTACACTGAAAGCTTGCAAAACCGCTTAAATGAAACCGAAGATAGAATTTCAGACCTTGAAGACAGCATGGCAGCTTATGAGCAAGAAAGGAAGGATCTCATAAAATCCTCAAAGATCCAAGAAATATCAATCCAACAGCTCCAAGATGAGGCAAAACGTAATAATATTTGAGTAATAGGAGTGAGTGAAACAGCAGGAGACCACATAAACGATATAAAAAGTATATTTGCTGAAATAATAGCAGAAAATTTCCCAAACAAGGTAAAAGACACTGAAGTTCACTTAATTGAGGCATATAGAACCCCAACGAACCATAACCCAAAGAAAACCACACACAGACATAAAATAGTCAAGATCCCAGATATCCAGCAAAAGAACACAATATTAAAAGCTGCTAGAGAAATGAAACAAATCACCTATAAAGGAAAGCCCATCAGAATCACAGCAGACTGCTCAACGGAAACAATGAAATCGAGAAGAGCTTGGAGCGAGGTATTACAGATTCTGAGACAAAACAACTTCCAATCCAGACTGATGTATCCTGCAAAACTATCCCTCAAATTCAATGGAGAAATAAAATATTTCCACGACAAAGAACAACTGAAGAACTTCATGAGTGCCAAACCACCATTGGAAAAAGCACTAAAAGATATTTTAGACAGAGAAAAAAGAGACCACAACCCCAAGAACAACAATAGAAATAACTCCCTAAATAGAACAAGCAAGTAAACAGTCAGCAAAAGAAGGAAAACAACAAGTAAATAACATGACTAGAATAAGCCAACATATAACCATGATAACCATTAATTTAAACGGCCTCAATTCAAAAGTCAAAAGGAAAAGATTGGAAGCGTGGATTAAGGAACACAATCCAACGATATGCTGTACACAGGACACACATTTTACTCAAAAGGAAATCCACAGGTTGAAAGTTAAAGGTTGGAAAACAATTCTCCATGCAACAGGTACCCAGAAAAAAGCAGGGGTAGGTATTATGTTTGAAACAATGTAAACTTCAAACCAAAAACAATCAAAAGAGATAAAGAAGGCCATTACATACTAGTTAGGGGAAAGCTGCAAGAGGAAGAGGTAACAATCCTAAACATTTATGCACCAAACAGTGGAGCACCTAACTTTACAAGTCAAATCGTAACAGACATGAAAAATCAAATAACTAATAACACTATTGTAATAGGGGACCTAAACACCCCTCGACGCAAAGAGACAGGTCCACTGGACAGAAACTCAGCAAAGAAATAACAGACCTGAACCAAAAGTGTGAACAGATGGACTTAGTAGATGTATACAGAGTGTTCCACCCCACAGCATCAGAATACACATTTTTCTCAGCTGCACATGGGTCTTTCTCCAAAATAGACCACATTCTAGCCCATAGAGCATATCTACCTAAATGCAAAAGAATTGAAATTATCCCATGCATATTATCGGACCACAGTGCAATGAAATTGGAAATTAATGACAAAG
>PVLD010029786.1:0-17617 GCA_004027595.1 Dinomys branickii
CGTGAAACGTGGGATTGCCGGGCGTCTCCGCCGCTAGCAAGCCGATCTCTGTCGGGAGTCGCCAGGGGGCTGCACCGCCTCGGGAGGCGGGAGGGACCGAGGCGGCCGCGCTCCCACTGCGCTTGGACCGAGCCAAGCTTCTTCCCCGCGCGGATCGTCCCTGGCTCCCAGCGTCTGGGGCTTTCCCACGTCTCGCCCCGGCAGCCTGGTTCGCCCTACCACATCTCCCCCGGCATCTCAGAGAAATACGCCCCGTTTAAACTTCCCAGCCGAGGTCCCGGCATTCACGCTCACACCAAGTCTGTCTCGAGCTGGTGGTGTTTATTAAGGAGGTTCGCTCCCTTGCTGCTCACCTGGTCGCCATCTTCCCCGGATCCTGACAGATAGGATAATTTAATCTTAAATAAAATATTCTTAATAAGGTAGAGTGCCCTTCCCCCCATTTTACAGATGGGAAAATTGAAGTTCAAGAGGGTAATTTTCAACATCACACAAATAGCCCGTATATCTGTCAGACTTCAACCTTTTAATGATTACTGTTTTGGAAATGATTCTTAGTGAAAGTTTGGATGGAGTAGTTGAAAATCTATTAAATACTTTTAGGCCTTGTGAAAAGCTCAAACACTGTAACATGGTTCTGTTTCTAGCAAAGCTAAAGTCTTATCAAAACCTGGTGAAAGTTTAAAGAACTATTCATTGGAATGTCTCATGGAATTACGACAGGAAAGCAACCTGGGAAGTGATTATTGTGGTAGCAGTAATCATTGTGATAGCCTTGTGTTAGCTCAGAGAGGTATCAATATGTCTTAGCTTGGGTTCTTACAACAAAGGCTTGGTGACGTAACATTAATTTATTTCTCATAGTTCTAGAGCCTGGGAACTGCAAGAACTAGGTGCTGGCTAGTTCAGTTCCTGTTGTGGACCTTCTTCCTGGTCAGGTAGACACCTTGCTATGTCCTCACCTGGCAGAGAGAGAGGGAGAGGGAGAGGGAGAGGGAGAGAGAGAGAGATACTATCTCTAGCTTCTCCTTTTATAAAGATACTAATCTCATTCTTGAGGGCTGTACCCTAATGACCAAATCACCTCCTCAATACTACCACCTTGCAAGTTAGGGCTTCAGTATGAACTGGGGGAGAGGTAAGAATATTTAGCACAGGTCCAGTAAAGATGAGACTGCAGATGGCCTGAGGAAAACCAACACCAATAAGAGTAAAAACAATAAGAAAGCAATAGTATATTAAGTTTAATGACTTAAGTACAAATTCAATATATTGATGTTGGTCCCGTCTATCCTGTGCCTTCCTTGATCACTCATCAAATCTGCCTAACTTTCAGGTGGGTGCTCTGTGCCTGGTTGGATCCTTTTGCAGAATCGCCTTGGTGGAGTCTACTAATATTGTACTTCCCTGTTTCGTCCACTTACAGGTTAGGAGATCATGGACCACCTTAGGTAGCTATTGAAAGCTCACAGTTCTTTTAGAGAAAGATACGGAGGTGTCCCTCAGTATCCACAGGAGACCAGTAATGTTCCCTTAGGTATCTACCATCAAGAAATAATCTGCAACTTGACTTTGTACAAATAGTATCCTTTTGTCACACACTTGTAACAGTGAGAACACTTGCAGCCGTCTTACCATCCAGTGATACAAATTGATTAAAAAAACTATGGTAGATTATGGAGTGTGAAGTGATACGAGAATGCATATTACAAGCGTATTATAAGATGGCACTTGTAGTGCGATTCCACCTATGGAGAATATTCATATATATCTATAGGAAAATAATATAAAATTATTTATGAATGTCTCTGTATATTGGAATTCTAGGTGAATCTCTTTCTTTGCAGCATTTCTCCAGTGTGTCTCTATCAGTTTTATAGACTACATCAAGTTAACTTTTGCTGCATAAGCAACCATTTTGAAACCTAGTGGATTCAAACAAAACCATTTTATTTACTTACAGTGTTCTCAGCTGGAACTGTCTCAGCTGCTGTTCGCTTGCTTTCTCTCTGGTGTCAGCGGGGAATGGGTGGAGGGCTGGGTGTTGTGATTTGAATAGGCTTCCCCAGAGTCTATGTGTTGGAAACGTGATCCCTAAATTTGTATGTTGGTGGTGTTTGGTGGGCAGGCCCTTCAGAAGGAATCAGGGCTGGATGAGGTCGAGAGGGTGGGGTGGCCAAGGTGAGAATAGAGGCTTTGTAAGAAAAGGAAGGGAGACCTGAGCTGGCATGCTTGCGCTGTCATTGTGCAGTGCCCTCTGCCATGCCATGATGGGGCAGGAAGGCCCTCCTTACTAGAGACAGGTACCCTGCTCTTAGACTTCCCAGCTTTGGGAATGGTGAGAAATTTCTGTTCTTTGTAAATTACCAGTCTGTGGTATTCTGCTATGGCAACAGAAAATGGAAGACATTGAGTGACCTAGGAGGTCTCATGTTTGCCGGGTCTCGCATGCTATCTGCCAGCACACTGCAGTTCTCCAATTGACCTTGTCTGATGCAGCTACCTTGGGTTCATTCATGGCGATCTCTCAACAGATGAAATGAAATGCGGGGTATAAATCCACATACACAAGCCCTCTCCAGATCTCTGCTGTGTTCACATTTTCTAATGTTCCATTGACCAAACAAGTCATGTGACTATGCCTGACATCTACTGAACAAGGAGGTCAGGGGGAGATGAGGTACCTGGATGGTATTATTGCAGCAGCATTTGCAAATGGCCCTTGCATGAACAGTGAGGTAATGCCATACAGAAGGAAAGCCCCTGCCTCATCTGGATCTTAACTTGAAGACTTCTAAGAATCATGGGGTCTTTGTGTTTGGACTACATCCACAGTCTCCTCATCTTTGCATTCCATGTGGCTGCAAGGATGGAGAAGAGAGAGGTGAGCCAGTCGGTGCTGTGCAGCCACCCTTGTCCAGCTGTCTGGCCTTCTTCTACCCGTCACTCCTCTGTCCAGCCTGAGGGGCCAGGTGCCCTCCGTTGTGTAGCAGGAGGTAACCACTTCAATAAACATTTTGGGAATAGTATTTTGAGATCTTTAATCATTTAATAAATTGAAGAAAGTGATGTTGCGAGTCACTGAAAGAGCCAGCTTCAGTAGCACCCAGAATATTTTTACATAGTGTATTGGTTTCCTATGGCTGTTACAACACCTGAGTGTAGATGGAGGGGTTTAAAACACCACCTGTCTGTCATTACGTTTCTGGAGGTCAGAAGTCTAAGATAGGGCTTGCTGGGTTGAAGTCAAAGTCTCTCACCTAATTTGGTTCCTTCCAGGGGGTCCAGAAAGGGTCCATTTCAGCTGTTAGCGATTGCCTACATTCTTTGGCTTCTGGTCCCTTCATCCTCAGAGTCGCCTCAGTCTCTACCTCTGCCATCACGTTGCCTTCTCTTCTCACTGTTTCTTCTCCCATTCTTCCTGTGAGGACCACTGTAATTATATATCAGAGCCCCCTGGAAATCTTCCTGTTTCCACATCCTTAACTTAATACTTCTGTGAAGTCCCTTCTGTCCTACAGCTGATCTTCACCGGTTTGAGAATTGAGGACACGCATGTACTGGGGGGACCACTCCTGTCTCATATAGTTATGTGCAATGAACTTCATTATTCATGGAATGGTTGAATTTTCTGTCATAGTGGGTCCTGCTGAGGAGCTGGTTGATCTGCAGGGTTCTGTTTAACTTTAGGATCCTAATTCTGTTGGGATGTGTTTCAGATTGATGCAGAGTGTAGGTGTATGTAAGACTGATTCTTATTATTCCATACTGGGGAGAAATGAAATTTATATTGCTTGCCTCCCTCATTCTATATATTGATATTATGATTAATAGCTTTTGATACAAAACTATTTTGAAATATGAGTCTTTGGTGACGTATTTTGACAGCAGCAATGTCATGCTTTTTGCTGTTCTAATGGGGGTAGGTTACAGGGAGTACCAGCCCTGTATTCCATATCCGGGTAGTCAACCAAAGATTCATGTCCAGAAATATCACTAAAATGTCAACCACGAAAATCGCTTTAAAATTGTCTTGTTCAGGGGGGACTGGAATCTTCCATAACTTGCGGTTTTGAAATATAAAATTTGTTAACAGCAAGGGAGTCCTAAGTTATTTCTTTCTTTCTCAGAGATGCCAGATGGATGTTGAATTAAGTCCAGTTTTTCATTTTTCTTCAGATAATTTTTTAAATTTGTGGTGGTGTTTTGGATCCTTATCAGTGCGTTCTGCCCACAGCTACCCACAGCCTGGCAGCAGCGTGGTTGCCTTGGGTACCTGTTCGTGAAGGCTGTCTGCAGCAAAGTGCGCTTGTTTAAATAGCACGACTGATGATCTAAAAGTAGAAGTCATTAGCACGACGCCGTTTGGCTAGTGGTTTCTTGAATACTGTTTTAAAATTTATTTTATCACCTTACTGTTTACTCATTTCACCACTGGGAATTTTAAAGCCTGGTTGATTGTATGAATCCAGAGTAAAAACAATTAAAAATTCTCCCTAAGAGTCTCCTAAAATTTATGCCCCAAACAGTGGCACTTGTTGGGTATTTTGTGTATTTTTCGCGATGCACACTTTAAAATTGCAACTGCGTTAGTTCCGAGGGTGATCAGTAACCCTTACCTGTTTGGAGCTGTAGTCCACAACTGAACAGGCGTCCACTGCCTCTGTGGGAAAGCAAATTGCTGCTGGCTTTGGTTTGGACTTCACCTGCCCTTCATTGGAATTGTGAATCTGCCAGAAACACATATTTACTTCACAAAGCTTTAGCATAAAAGCGGAAGTGGATGCTCTGAAGGACAGGTATCTAAATGACCGGTAGCGTATAAATTATAGCAGAAGGTGCAGTCCCTCTCTGCCCAGGGAAGTGACTGTGAAGTCTGTGGCTGCTGTCACTGGAGCTAAGAGGGAAGTGGCGTCCTGCCCCTTCACTGGAGGGCGTCCCTGCAGAAACCACCTGCCGGCAGCCTGTGTTGGGAGGCAGGCACATTAATTTGTTCCTTGCAACTTTTTCCTCGTTAATTCCAGGTACACCATTAGAGAGTGCTGCAGAGTTCAGAGTGTTGGTTTTGGTAAGAGAAAAACAGCTGTAGTCACCAGAGCATGTCGTCTTGTTTGTAAGAGAGATAGGGCGCAGTCCCTTTCTGCCTGGCAGGCTGTGTTCTGTCAGTAAAGGACTTGATCTTCCTTGAAACTTAGTGATTCACTTCTTCCAGTAGATGCAGATAGGGATGTTTATTTGGGGGGCTAGTAAATATGGCAGGGGTTTTCGTGTGTGTGTGTGTGTGTGTGTGTGTGTGTGTGTGTGTTGGCAGAGTACGGGACATGCAGAGTGAGCAAGAGGATAAAGAACCAGAACATTCAGAAAGCTGAAAACATTCATACAGCGTGCTGTCACCATGAAATAACAATTACATTTCATGTACCATCACTAAAGACACATCTCTGTGGAAGATAGTAGGTTAAGAAGTAGAAAAGTAACTCTGTTGATAATAATAAAAATAGTATGTTTAAACTAGTAAATATTATTTGAGTTTAAGAAAGGGAAGTCAAATAAAAAGTCTCTGAAGTTTTGCTTCTTAAACCAGAGAATATTAAGATATTAGTTCCTAAAAGATGACTTGAATGTAAAAGTGGAAATTCTCAATAGTATTGATTCATTGGTAGAATTATGAGCTGTATTTTGCAAAATAGATTGATACTTTTCTCATATGTTACTTAATGGACTGGATTTAATTGCCAAGCATTTTAAAAATACATATACTATGTCTCTGCGTACTTGATGTCTGTTTTGTGTGTCTATAATAAAATACTTGAGAGCGAATAATTTGTAAAGGGCAGAAATTCACTGCTCATGGTTCTAGAGGCTTAGAAGTCCAAGATCAAGGCCCTGGCAGGTTTGGTGTCTTGGGGGTGGTGCTCTTCCTCTTTGCTGTACTTTTAGAGGGGGGATCATTGTGTCCTCACTTAGCACATGACAGAAGGTCAAGGACAGAGATCTTTTTCCATCAGGCTTCTGTATTAAGGTACCAAGTACCATTCATAAGAGTTTCATATTCATGAGGGAATCATCTCCCAAAGACCTCATGCACTACTGCTATAAATCTGTGATTGACTTTTCACATGCATTTTGGAGGGGATGGAAACATTCAAACGATCACACTGGAGAATGTCCCTGGTTTACTTGATGGATAATTTGTCTGAGTATAAAAATCTTGAGTTGCCTTTTCATTTTCTCAAGCTTTATGGACATTGAAATTTGGGATTGAAGTTTGCGAAGGTGGAATCAGAAATCAGCCTGATATTTCTGCTTCCTGAGCAACTTGCTTTTTCTACTAGGATGCTCACAGGGTTATTTATTCCCATTCACCCTTACAGCTTCTCACCTCTCCTCTGTCTCTGTGTGTCTCTCTGCCTCACACACTACTTATGAAAACATACTGTGCATGGAAAAGCATGCACAACAGAAGCTTACAGCTCTGTGAATTATCAACAGTTAAACCTTCAAATGACAACTACCCAGGTCAAGAAGCAGGACGCTTCCATCATCCCAGCAGTCCCTGTAGGCTATCTTGTAATCATTAGGCAACCTTACTTTTTGCCCCAAAGTGGCCACTGCCTTAATTTCTAATTCTCCTTTTTTTAGTTTTGCTGTCTTTGAATTTTACATAAGTGAACCATTTGGTATGTATTCTGTCTTCATTACATGACATTATATCTTGAGATTTATCCACATCGTTACATTCCATTCACTGTTATTGCTCCCATGATACAAATTTTCTGAAAGTAGCTCCCGTTCGCATTTGGACTGATACCTATTTAAGCAATAGCCGTGTCACTTTTCACATGTTCCTTCCTTTTCGGACCATCAGTGAAATCAGAGGCTGAGTGCTGATGTCGGCCCTCCCCTGCCCTCTCCCTGCTTCCTGTTACTTCTCTCACAATGAGAAGCTGTTCGTGCCTCGTCCCCACTCCCCCGGGGGTGTCCCTGTGATCCCCGCTGCTCTGCTGTTCTTTCACCCCGCTCCCACCCTCAGGCCTGTTTGAAGGGGCTTTCGGGCCTGTTCCAGCAATCCATATTGTGTTTGTACTGTAAGGAACTGTGCGTCAACTGCCCGTGCTTCCCTTCCTGCTGGTCTGAACTTCTGTCTTCATCATAGTTTGTGATAGTGTGGTAGAAACCATTCATTTTATTTTCAAAATCCTTTTATTGTGTTTCATACTCTCCCATTAGAGTTTCAGGAAAGGAAATACAGAAAATTAGTTTATCCCTTGTTATTTAACTATATGCCCCACGCACCATCTTGGGAAGTACCATAGAAAACCAAAGCTCAGTACTGCATCTCTTGGTACCGTCTCAGCCTGCCCCCTGTCCCCACCCACCCAGCCTCCTGCCCCCCAACTTTCTGAGGCCATCTTTCTGCAGGCTCATCTCTTTGCTGTCCTGCTTAGCCCAGACACCTGCTAGCCTGCCTGAGACTTTCCATTCTTCATTGTGGCTGGTTTACGCAGAAGAGTGCTTTCACCAGAGGGGGTAAGCGATACTTTGAGGCTAGCTTTATGTTCCTTTATAGGTTTTTAATATCAGGGAATGAAGAATTATTGTATGCTGCCTTCGAGTATGAGCTTAATATTATCATTCATCATCAAAAAGCATCTGGAAATTGCCGTGAGAGCTCCTGCTCAAATGCTTCATCGAACTTCAGTGAGGTGCCTTTTGCTCTTGTGTGTAATTTGGTGCCAACATGGTAGCCCTTAAAGATAGAGGCATAACTTTTAAAAGGCACAATCATTCTTTCAAAAATAATATACAGCTTATCGATTTAAAGTGACAGCAGTATATTGGAGAAAATATTTTATGTATAGAATGAAAAATACTGGCTATTGTATAATTACACGAAAATGTAGCCTTTATTTCTGTCTGGGTGGTTGTGCCCCTTTTATTCCAACAGAGTGGTATGCCCACAATTACAAATGCCAGCAAGAAAAATGAAGTCATATTGCCTTGAAGTTTATTCCCCTTGCTCAACTCATGCCATGATAAGTATGATAAATACAACAGCATGATAAATTATCTTGTTAATACATACATATTAGTAGTTTAAGCTTATAAAAATATGTTCCTCAGATAACTTGACTAAATTCTGTTGTCCAGAAAATTGTCTATTTGCCCCATCTGTGTATGTGATTCAGACCCATTTTTTAAAGACACTATATTTTAATTTTGCACTTTTTTATTCATAAGTTCTAGCTCCGTATCCCCAACCTAGCTACTCCTCACACCTGGTATTTTAGGTTGTAAATCTTACTGCTTGGTGGATGTTTCCACTTTGATGATCTCCATCATATTTAACAAGCCTGACCTTGTGTCCCTTCACTCCGCCTTCTGGATTTTGGATTTATGTTAGTCACCTCACCATTCATGCATTTGTCACCTGGGAGTGAAGGTGTCAGCTCCCAAGCATGATCGCATTAATTTTCTGGGTCAGAAGTTCTTCCTTTGTATCTTTTTTTGTTAAAATAGTTGAGTCACAGTAGCGACAGTCATGTAGTGCTACTTAATGGTGCATATTTCTGTCATACTTAATATGTCATGTCCTACAAGCTTTCCATTTATGAAAAGTTTTACTCTTTTAGTAACTGAGGTGAACACTTAAAATCTTAATCTTGCAGATAAGCAGTTGAGATGTAAAGACAATAATTTATCCAAAGTCATACTGTCAGTAAGTAGCACATCAGAGATTTGAAAGGAAATGTACAGAAAACTGATAAGTCACAAGGCAGCCAGCCCCCTCATGGGAAATCTTTAGCTCAGTATTTCTTTCCTTCCCTTACCTGTTCCACTTCAGTTCCCCACAAAAGCTATACCTGCCCTCATCCACCTTGGCAACTCACTCGCTCAGGTTGTTCTGGCCCATGGACCACCCTCTCCACCTGCCCCCTCGGGCTCTTCTATCCCGCTGACACCCACCCTGACTCTGATGAACTCACCTTGCTCCAGCTGTTCTGGCCCGGATTCCCTACCCCCCACTCAGGCTATTCTGGCCCCGGGACATCTACTGTACCCCCACCGAAGAAAGAGCATAAAAGTCCACGCTTTGCTCAGTTCACTGTTGTCTTGGTCTGTTAGGCGGCTTGCTACTTTGTCCACTCCTCCCTGTAAAAACTCTAGTGTTAGAAGGTCTGGTCCGGTTCCTTGTGGGTCTCGATTCTATCAGAAACGAAGAGATAAACAGAACATTGTTTTTCCATTGCAATTATTGGTACAGTAAGGTTTTCTACCCATTTTTCATTGTATCAGAAAAGTACATTGAAATGCAAGTACATGAACATATTAACACTGAAGAATCAGCCTGTGACCTCATTCATGAGGAAGCCTTGCAGAGTCACTGCACCACGTTTAGTCACAAGTTGCTTGTGGAAGCGGTTGAGATTTCACGCTCACATGCCAGTGACCAGTGTGTGCTGGAGACTTACCCTGTTCGGAGTGGCTGCAGTAATGTCTCTGAACACAGAGGTTAGACCTGTGGCTCTGCTGGTCCTTAGCATGTGTGGAGCAAGCAGAGCTCCTAGCTGACAAAGCTCCTGGCATTCTGGCTCCTGCCTCTTCCTACCTCCCTGTTTTGCTTTGGGCTTCCGGTGATTTTCTAGCTCCTGGATACTTGCCATTGTTCTTGAAGAGCCTGTTATGTATGATGCTTTCCATAGTCACTCTTAACATTGTTGCTTTCTCCACTTTTGATTCTTTCGTGTTTTAACTGTTGCTCTTGTGTTTTTATGGGAACTACTACACCACAGGCACCTAGAGACAGTTTCTCTCTCACACAAACTGTACTAAGACAAGTTTGTGCATGACGCAGGACATGAATGAAGCAGTAGGAGATATTTACAGTGGTTCTGCCGCTATTCCAGTTACTCGACACTTAGAAAGTGGAGACTGTTGTCTGTTAGGACTGAACTGCGCCCTCACCCATTCATTTGCCCAAGTGTTAAGGCTGCATTTGGGGCCAGGGCCTTGGAAGAGGTGATTCTGTAGAAGTGAGTTGCTTTGGCTGAGCCCTAATCCAATATGACTGGTGTCCTGGACACAGACCAGCGTTGTGCCTGAACAGAGGAAAGACCACACAGCCAGGAGACGAGAGATGGGGGAGACCACGCCTGCTGACACCCTGACGTTGGCCTTCCAGCTGTGAGCTCCTAAGTGTCTCTTACTTAAGCTATCCAGTCTGTGGTCGTTTGTTCTGGCAGCCCTCGTAACCTAACAGAGTGTATATGAAATGACTTAAGAAATGTGTGACCACTGAAGGGTGTGTGTGTGTGTGTGTGTGTGTGTGTGTGTGTGTGTACTGCATGCACAGATATGAAAGGAGCTGTCAGCCTCACAGTAACTTACTTTCTGTGTATTGTACTTACAAATACATCAAACTTTGGTGTAAGAGAAAGTGTTTGGCAAGAACTGCACTGAAGAGGGTTTACAACTTACCTTGAGTTAGCTCTAAAATTAGCAGGAGTTTTTTATCCTCTTAACGTTGTTAGCAGTGTACATGTTTTGTATTGTGATGCATTCAGAGATCATCTACATAATTCTGGTATACTCTGTGATGATTTAGTGATTCTGGCCACTTCTATTTGATATTTCACTTCTATATTCACTTTTATTTGTAGATACCTGTGGGAGATACTAGGGGCTGTGCAGAATACTCTCTATGGTAAGCTGCGTGCCTTGTGTCATCCTCAGGGTGTGCACCCTTTTAGGTACCATCAGCTGTTGTCCTGACCCTGGTGTATAACCCAAGTGTCTTTGCCATTGTTGCTGTCACTTTTCTCTTTGAAATAAAGAGTTGGGTGAAAGAGAGGTTGAGCGAGCAAGCAGACCAACTGGTCCTTTCAGGAGCCTGCCCTTCCCGGGAGGACGGCACTGACAAGGGCGTGCGTCTCACTCGCCCGCTTACTGCTCCTTGGGGAAATGATGCAGTCCTCCATGAACGTTGTTTGCCCAAACTGCGAAGGACCTCTTCACTTTGCAGATTCCTTGCAGCCCTGAGATCATATGTGTAGGGCATCAGGGCTTGCTTTTTGTTTGTAAGTAAAAAAAGCATTTTCCCCAGCCTTGAGTTTTTAGATACTCATTTAGGGCAGATATCACTGTTTTGCCTACTTCCTAAAGGAAGCTGCCGAGAGGGAACCAGCTGTGTGTGGTCAAGTGTCAGGAGCACAGCCCTCACTGCTCCAGGCAAGGCTGGAGAGGGCTTGGGCCCAGGGAGGGAGGCATCACACCGAACAAGACCACATGGTTTCGGTACCCTTGGAGCTTATAACAGAGCTAGAATAACAGACCCAGGGTGAAGAAGTAAAGTAATCCCAAAATGTAAGAAACACTGAAGCACATAGATGCTGAGAAAGAGAGAGAGGGAAAGAGGGAGAGAGAGAGGGGAGGGGCGGACCGGCTTCCAGTGCTTTCTCAAAAGGGGTGCATTGAGCAAGTTAAGTTTCATGCAGAAGCAAAGGAGAGGTGTTTAAGTACAGAAACAAGAGAGACCATGGTAAACACACCATGGTGTGTTGGGCCACACGTTGTGTAAGGGGAAGTGATCTGGATGGTCCTGTAAATGACCTTGAGTGACACTGAACTTGAACAGTTAAGTCAGACTGCCACGTGGGGCTATCATTTACCATAAGTGTTACCACTAAGTGTTTTAAATTACTGGGGGGCCTGGCTCTTGATTAGGTTATAGCACATGCATCCCGTTTGTTGGCGTCAGGTTGCTACCAAACAAACAATTCTCTAAATGTTTCTTGGGCCTGTCCATGGAGAAAATTAAAAATGGCAAGTGTTAATAAGGCATAAAGTAGTGCTGGTGAAGAACTTATGCACTGCTCAAGGTTATTTTGAGTATAAGACAATTATTGCCATTGAAAATTTTTCTAGTTTCCTTTTTTTTGAGGCCAATTTTAATGATGGTAATAGTCAGACACTCCAGGATATCCTGTAAATTGAGAATTGACCACCGCCATTTGGAATTTGGGGGTTGACAGTGCTGTGTAAACCAGTAGCCATCAGAGGGGTTGTTCAGAAGGCTGGTGCTTGGAGCCAAGCCAGAGTTGGACTAATTCAAGCTCTGTGTTGTTTTTGTTTGGTTGGTTGTGTTTTTTTGGTAAACAAAGTGCACTTCAGAAACACCTTCACATGTTGCAAATGATTTTGTGATTGTTGATTGTTTTCTTCTTGAGTAGAGTATTATAGTACTTTCTTTTTTTATGTTATTTGTTACTGTGGCAGAATTTCATATTTTTAACCCAAAGCAGTTGGTTTTCCAAAAATACTGGAAATAAATTCATGATGTGATCATCCTCACCCACATCCAAAGTTGTGGTAGATCTCTACTTTCACTCTGTTATTTATAGTCATTTGTTATGTTCAGAGTCATAGGTTATCTAAGTAGACCCTTGACAGGTGGTAGAGTGGACTCTTTCCCCTGGAGCTGTATAGTTATTATGCTTTCACTCTTCTTAATCCTAATGGACAAAATCCTAAAATGTGTTAGTGTATATCTTTGGCTTGTGCTTGACTCTGGAGTAACAGGTAACAGGCGTCCTTAGTCATGTTTGTTTGGGGATGCTGGTCTTTTATCACCTATATAGAAAAAAGTAAGTCATTATCTCTAGGAATATAAGTCTGTCACTTCTTTCTGCTTTCTCCTATTCCTATTATTGTAGTGGATAGCTTCTGCTTGTATTGTATTTCTCGAGTTCTGCTGTTGGCTGTGTGTGTCTGTGTGTGTTTGTATACATGGACTCGTAGAACTACAGCCTTCAGAGCATGTGTTTTTCTTCCACTGCCTCCTCCTCCTGAGATATTCTTGTTAATCCTAAAAACCAGTGAAAGTCAGTTTCACCGCATCTCATTAAAATGGATTGTTAATATATAACCTTAAAACATTTGGACTTTCTCTTGAGTGTGAAAAATTTTGGATGCACTGAAAATTACGTTATAATTGCAGTTTTTTAATGTAGACTTGGTAATTGTGCCACTCATGATTCTTAATTATCTTAGTCCATATTTTATGTGACACAATATCCACTCCCTTACTCTCTATATCCTCTACAGAGAGAATAACTCATAGCACCAAAGTAATAAAAATATAAGCTCTAGAGTGTGAAGCAAAGCCGAAACAAGCCACTTTTACATATAATTTAAGTTTAGGTTCTGTGTAGTGGGCTGATCCCTTACTTAACCTTTAATAAAATTGGATTCAAGGGTATTTATATATAAATAAAAAAGAAAGTTAATTTTGCTTCAGAGTTCCATATGAGCAAGTGCCTAGTAATACATTACAGTGACTTCAGTGTGAATCCTATTGGCTGAAAATTGCTACACTTTTTTAGCAGTGTTTATGACAGCGGTCATTAAAAAGGTAAGTTATTGCCACTTACTGGGATGATTATTGTTAAAACGATGTGATCGTATTCAGAATAATTGCATCAGTCTGTATTTGTTTGGCCTTTTATCTCATATGACATCTAGAAAATTATCTCCTCTTCTTACATATTTTGGAAATTAAATTCTGATACCCTCTGGCTTAGTTACTTTTCTGTCATTACTGAGACAAAATACCCAACACCCAAAATTAAGGAAGGAAAGGTTTATGTAGCTTACAGTGTGTGGAGGTTTCAGTCTGTACGTGGCTGGCTCCAACGCAGAGTGGCACAGGGCAGAGGGCGCCAGTTCATGTCGGTGGAAAACAGCGAAAGCAGCAAGAGCAAAAGGAGGAGCAGCGAGCAGCCTCTGTCCCTCCCTTATATCGTATGCGAACTACTCCCCAGGGCGGGTGTAGCAGTCACACCCACAATCCCAGCATTGGACGGTGAATCAGTCATAAACCCGAGAAGCCCGGCCCGTGACTGCAGGAAGGTTTGAGGGGAACATCCAGACACAAACCATAACACCCTCCAAACTCCAGAAGGGGCTGTATGGTTGTATGCACATCTAGATCACAGTCAGACTTGTCACACTAATGCAGTCCCTAATGTACGTGTACATGACGTGGTAGGTCCAAGGCTAAGGGATAGGTCTAAACGTTTGCAGAGAAGACAGGAGTTTTGAGGCTGCTTCTCATACCTGACCACAACCTTCTTTGGTGCTCTTGTCATGGCATAATGGGAGGTGGCGAGAAAGAGGAACTCAAGTCAAGATCCATGGAAGCACTCTCAGAAGTGCTTACAGTCAACCACGTACACTGTGAAATGCGAGTCGCGGCTCTTTCTCTGCAGTGGTATAAAAGTTTCCATTTTTAAAAGTAAAACCAGATTAAAATATACCAGCCCAACATCGGAGCTCCCGCCACCCACAGGACGTCGTAGTTCTGCTCCAGTATTCGCCGTCCGCGCCCGGACCCCGCACCCGCCTCTCGCAGCCCGCCCTGGACTAGGACTTGTTCTGCCTTTTCTTCCAATGCAAAATTTTCCAAGATAGCTTCCGTTTTCCTCATTTCTATAGAATGATTTTCCTAAACAAATCTACCCTGATGAATTTGTTAAATATGTACTTATGTGACATTTTGTTCTTTAAAAAATACTATGTAAATGAGTTATCAGACTAACTAAAACCATCTTTCCACTGTGCGTCTTGACTTTTGAACAGGGAAATGGCTGTGTACATTAATGAAGTCTGTTACAGACACACACTCTGTCCTATTAGTGGAAGTGTGTCATGCGCCTCAAAGCAGTCTGCAGATTTAATGCAATCCTTGTTAAAATCCCAGCGATGTTTTTTACAGAAATATAAAACCCCATCCAGAAATAGGTGTGGAATCCCAGTGGACCCCATATGGTCACAACAATCTTCAAATTGAACAAAGCAGGAGACTCTTATCCTGATTTGAAAACTTGCTACAAAGTTACTCCAAACAAAATAGGAGGGGGTGGGGCATATAGCTTGACCCTACAGTGCTTGTCTAGTTTTCATAAGGCCTGGGGTTCAGTCCCTAGTGTTACAAATAAAAATAAAAACTGCAAATAAACAGAAAAGTATCGGCATAAAGGCAGACATCAAAACCAATAGAATGAAATAGACAGCCCCAAAATAAACCCTCCTGTACCTGCTAAGATGATTTTTGACCAGAATGCGAAGTGGAAGAATAGACAGTCTTTTCAGCAAATGATGCTTAAGAACTGGACAATTTCCTGTGAAAGAATGAAGTTAACCCTTACTATTAGAACAAAATGGGTGAAAGACCTTAAAAAAAAGGCATACGACTATAAACTCTTATGAGAAAGAGTACCAAAGGAAGCTTTATGACGTTGAGTTTGGTGATACTTTCTTAGATAGGACACCAAAGGCACAGGTAATAAAAGAAAAAATAGAGAAATTGAGCTTCGTGGAAAATTTTGAAATTGTTTTATATCAGAAGAAATATCAGTCAATGAAAAGACACCCTGAATAATGACAGAAAATACTTGCAAGTGGTATATCTAATAAAGGATTAATATTGAGAATATATAGAAAACTCCTAAAACTCAAGAACAACAAAAACACAAATACTAATTGAACAATGGACAAAGGACTGGAATAGACATTTCTCCAAAGAAGATCAACAACCATGCAGAGAAGGTCTGTATTACTATTTATTAGAGAAACAAAGATCAAAACCACAGGGAGAGCCCACCCCGCAACCGCGAGGGCACTACAGTGACAGCGACGACGACGGCGGCTGCCGCGACGACGAAAACACAAAACAAACGATGAAAACAGCCTCCCACAAAATAACAAGTGTTAGCAAGGATCTGAGAGCAGAATCTTTGTCTGCTGTGGGTAAATGGTCCAGCCTCTGTGGAGAGCAATATGACAGTTTCTCAAAAAATTAAAAATACAATTATGATGTGATCCAGCAATTTCGTATCTGGGTGTATACCTCAAGGAATTAAAAACAAACAAACAAAAAAACAAGGTCTCTAAGAACTGTGTGTGCATGCTCATGTTTATGGCAGGATTATTGACAAAGCCTGGAATACGGAAGCAACCCAAGTACCTGTCAATAGATAAAGAAATAATCAAAATATGATATATACCCACAGTAGGGTGTATTGTTCAACATTCAGAAAGGAAAGACATGTAACATATGCTACAGTGACCCTTCAAGACATGGTGGGGTGTGAAATATTCCAGTCCAAAAACACTGTAAGATTCTATGTATATAAGAGGTACTTAGAACTCACAAAGACATGGTGGAGCTCAGGACAAAGACAGATTAGGAGTTATTAATGAGTGTGGAATTTTGGTTTTAAAAGATGAAAACTACAGAAATGGATGGTCATAGTTGCAAAAAATTGTGAGTGTATTTAATGTCACCAAAATGTACTCTTAGAATAATTATATAATAAATTTTATGTTACTTGTATCATCATGCAATGAAAATTGGGAAAATTTAGCAAAGTACTGAAAGCAGTGGATATTATTTTTAAAAACAGCCCATAAAGTGGAACAAAAATAACAGCTAAAGAAAAAAGGAAAGAAAGTTCAGTCTAATTTATTATGCTACCATTCTTTAAAATGAGATCATAATAATTCTTTCCATGCAAGATCGCATGACTTCTTGGAATAATGTAGAGAAAGCTTTTGAAGCAACACCTGGCACATAGCACTTGCCCAGAAAACAATGGCTAATGTACAAGTAATTATGGTGATGAAGCTGATTATAGGGATGAGCATTCATTGCTAGGGGAAGGTTTCCGACACCCTTGGTAGATCTTACAGTTGCACCTCCAACTTTGGATTTCTTAGAACTATTGGTGAATTAAAAATTTGTGTTGTACTTTAAATTCTAGTCTTGTTTACTTTTTTTTTTTTTAAATTTTATTTTAAAGACAAAAGAATGGAGACATATGATCCAGAAAAGCCATACACAATACAGAAAATACAAAGTTATACAGAATATAGTAGGGAATTAGAACTGGATGTTGTATTACATAGTTATCTTCACATTAGTTAACACAAAAACTTTAAAGGAAATACTAAATTATAGATAAGATAGTAGGGAATTTGCACTGGATGCTGTATAATATAAAGTTATCTTCATTTCTGCTAGTACAAAAACGACTGAGGAAATACAGAATTATAGAGAACATAGAAGGGAATTATTAGCTCTGGATGCTGTCCTACATAATGTTACCTTCATCTTTGTTACTCAGGTTACACAGATGATGGCCCTTTTGATCAGTTCGTTTTTTCTCCTCCCTCATCTCTGTTGCCCTACCACTCAGTCATCTTCCCTGTGATAATAACTGTACTCCTGGGTTTATCTATATCCTTGGACTCTCACCTTGTTAAGAGATATAGCTGCCTCAGACTATACTATAACATACAGGGATGTATACAAACTGCCATGGTTGGGGGTGGGAAAGCACATATGCTCACAGCGGACCGCCCGGCTCCACCCTGTCCTCGTGCTATGGGTGGGGGCGGGTCCAGACCTTGTGGCTCCAGCATTACCGTTCCCCACCCCTTGCAGCTGGGCAATGGGTCTCCGAAGCTGAAGCTACGAATACCGAAACGAGGGCGTGGGCCAGGGGTGTGCTTGGAGCGGCAACCTCCTCCCTCTCTATCTCGTCTCCCTCCAACTGCG
>PVLD010029787.1:0-17623 GCA_004027595.1 Dinomys branickii
TTTTGGTTTTTTGTTTTTTTTTTTTTTTTTTTTTTTTTCTGTTGTTGAGAGGATTAACTGTCTGACTAAATTTGCATGTCTGTATATGGGTCCATACATCTACAATTCGAAGATATCAATGGATAAAGCAACAACTACTGTTGAGACCATATCACCTTGTCTATAGATTAGTTGTGATTGTACTATTTTCTATGACAATGGGTGTCTGTTTGTCAATATGTTTTTGTACTTTTATGTTTCTAAAATAAAAAAATATATATATAGAACCATGAATATGTTCAGGATATTGGAAATAAAATATTTTAAATGGATTTTCTAATGGTTAAGGCATTCATTAGGAGGCTAGCTAAGACAGAGAAAAACTCTTTCTCCAGGTGTATTTATTCCGCTGAAACAAAAGTCCTAAATGATGTTTGCATGGCTTGGCAGGAAATGCCAGTATTATTGAAAAAGGTGAGTTCTGAGGTTATTATAAATTTCTTCACTCTGACTCAAATACTATTTTCACAGTAGGTTTTTTACATGCACACCCATGCACGTGCACACACCTGATGAAATGGTGTTTTAATTGTATGTTCCTATTCTGGTATTTGCCACTAACGCGTCGATGACTGTTCAGTGCCCCACACTCTATCTGGAAGTTCTACTTTAGAAGAAGGTGTTCACAGGTCATTTTTATTTGTCACTCATTTTGATGACTATTTTTCATAGTATACATATTGGTTACTAGTATTCTTTACACCTTTCCATCAAAGCATGTGACACACTGTATTTTACATTCATTGGCCTAATTATTAGAAACATACATCTCCTCCCCGTTCAGTACAAAGCAATGAGAATGACCCTTTGGTTCTTCATATAGTTATACAGTTTCATGAAAGAACAAAATACTTTTCAATTTGAAATTGAACTATTCTGAGTGGGCCTTCTGCTCAGGGTAAAGAATCAAATACTATTTGTTAGAATACCCTGGAGAGACTTTTGCAAACCACATTGAATGCTTTGTGTTTTCCTTGCTCCCATTTCAAGAGGACCACTATTAATACAATCTTGGGGTCACTGCACTGGAAAAAAGTTGTAAAAATCTCATGTCAGTGTACAAACAGGAAATTGACTTTCACCAGTTTTCCTATGACATACTATTTATAAGTATTTTTGTTCATAAATTAGTTTCCAAAGTGATGCTAAAACTGAGGTTTAAATCCATCTAGAAAACAGAATTGAGTATTCACCGACATCTCAGAGTGACTAGCCTGCTGAGGGGCAGCATGAGCGACGGTCTCGGTTGGAATGTTGGCGAGCCAGCCAGCAATGGAGCTTCACTTTCCGTTTTCTACTATTATGAAGAAATTTCTTTATATAGAAAAAGTTTTCTATTTTACCTAAAGACTCACCCTAGTCTTCAACTGTATAACAACTAAAACCTATAGTTAAAATTTGTCTCTGTACCAGGGAGTACCTTAAAACTTTTTTTGCTTTAAAGATGTTTAACAATAAAGTAATTTGTTTAAAAAGCTATCATCATACTCCAGGAAATGATATGTTTAAGAAATATTATATTCCTTATCTTTGAGTAAAGCATGACCTCAGAAACTAATTGACAATATAAGTTATTGTGTTATTTACTTTCTTCTCATTGCTGAGACAAAATACCCACTGCTCAAAACTAAGGAAGAAAAGGTTTATTTAGCTCACAGTTTATGTAGGTTTCAGTCTGTAATCTGCTGGTTCCAAGGCAAGGTGTGGCAGAGTGGCAACAGTTCATGGCTACAGAAGAAAGCAAAAGCACCAAGAGCAAAAGGAGGGGAACAAGCCTCTTTTCCTCCCTTATATTGTATGTGCGCTATCCACCCTAGGTTGGATCCTTTACACTCACACCATCTCCATGCCCTCCTCTTGTACAGCCTCCAGATGTTTACAAAATAAGGACCCTGGCTCTCTGCCGAATCCTTAGTTAACCTTCTAAACTTCACCAGTTGATATAGTCAAGCAACCATTACAACATGTGGAGTGTAAACAGCATGTTATCTGCACCCTAGGATGCAGAACTGTTGAATTACTTAGTCAAGCTTCTAAACTCAACTTCACACAATGTATCAACCATCACAGTTAGGTGCTCTGCTCTAGCCACACCAAGTCTAACATAGGAATGATCTCTACTCTCAAGAAACTAACTTACTATGAAGAGGTTGTGCTTAAGAACTCTTAAGGAAACTACTGTCCTGTACTATACATAACTATGTGCTGAAAAAATATTTTGAAGGACATTCTTTACTTGGGTAGAGAAATTTGATGATAATGTCTCTGAGTTCTTTTCAAATGCTATAAATTTAATTTTAGAATTTTGCGTTTTGATTTTAAGGAATGGTTAGAATCAGACACAGTGATATTTTATAAATTTAGCATGCATAAATAATGAAATATTATGTTAAAATAAATGTTTTAAATTAAGTTGAAATCAAAACACACACCTTTTTAAAATGAAAAGATTGAATTCTGGGGCTGGGGATATAGCTCAGTGGAATAAGCGCCTGCCTAGCAAGCTCAGGGTCCTGAGTTCGATCCCCAGTACCGCAAAAAAAAAAAAAAAAGATTGAATTCTGACAGAGCTGTGTGTTTGTGTGTGTGTGTGTGTGTGTGTGTGTGTGTTTGCACTGTTTACTGGTAGAGTGTAAGAAGACAAAGAGGAAAGCTGAGGCAGGATGATCGAAAGCAAGAAAAATTCACCTTTACCCACAAAAATACACACACTCTACCTTTTCTTTTCTGGATTATTTTGCTGTTGGCAACATGGTATTCACATACAAGCTGTATTGCTGAGGGCCCACTGTCTGAATATCACAAGGCTGGCATATAACTGTACTTGTCGGTTTTACACAGCTAAGCACTTTACATATGTGAGGTCCAGCAAAGTACAGTGAGTAAAAATGTTAATGACAGTTTTGTAGATAAAATTTCAATAAACAAAACACCCTAATTAGTCTGAATTATATTTTAATGAAACATGAGAACTCTAGATCATAACTCTTCTAATATCTTAATTCTTTGGAGCACTTCTGTTTCAAAACATTCTCAGAGGTTGATCATAAGCATCTTTAATGCTTTCTCTCTGTACTGCCAATATTAAACCCTCAATATCTATCTTTTGGATAGTTACCACTTTGTACTGCATGTAAATTTTATTCAATGTGTTTTAGCGCTAGATAGCTCATTTATTCAAAAATATTTGAATGCATAGCCTATGCAACTATACATCAAGGATATAGGAGCTTTACAATTAAAATCCATTACTTTGATAAAATTTATATGACTATCTTCAATTGTCATAGTATTAAAATCAGTAACATTGTTCAGGATAAAGAAAATTTCTGTAGCTATTTTAAGCAAAAATAATTTAATACTAATATGTATAAAATTACAAAATTATTCACATTAAGAGATTGGGAATGTGTACTAATTATAAAATAATGACCATTATAAGTTACAGACAGATATATCATAAATACCAAATGATGTGTATTAGTATATTAATGAGATTGATAATTACACACCATTGTATATTCATTTTCTCCATAGGCCTGACATCATTGATAGTATAATTGGACTTAGATGTTTCTAACCATAACAACTGGATCAGACCTGGACATTTGACCAAAGGTAAACGAACAAAAAGCTTGGAGTGAGTCCATCTTATTCAGTTTATCGTGTTGGTACTAAAAGCCATGAGACACTGCATCCTGGGTAATTTTATTAGGGATTATTCTCTAAGAACCATTCATATTTACAACTTGGTTCATATACTTTCAGGGTTCTGATTGTTTGCTTGTTCTGTTTTATTATCAGGTACTTATTTTCTTAAACTTCTCATTGTACTCCAGGATATCCATAGTTTCACAGGGTATCTGTCCTTATCATCTTCTGTCTTAAACAAATATAAACCATTTAATTTTTCTTGAAACAAAATTTGTTAAGGCTATTAAAATAAGCCCCAAATTTACGTTTTAGGGGCTATTTGACATTCACAAGTGCTAAATCATCAGTGATTTCCTATTATTTGATATATACTGGTAAGTGTGTGGATTTATAGTTATGTATTTAAAAATTATTTCTTTGACCCCATCCAAAATTTCAAAGTAATTTTGATCACAGATCAGTTAAATTCTTTGTATGAAACTAAAATATTTCCTTGAGATGTATCTATGTGCACATAAAGCTCAAAAACCATAAAAAAATATATAATTATATATGTGTTTTATATATATATATATATATATATATATATATGGAGAGAGAGAACAAAAAATGTATACACATTTCAGGAAAAGAACTTCTATAAATATTTTAATACTAAGTTTATTGTGACATCATAATATTAATACAAGTAACCTTTGATATCTACAATTACAATTTCAATTATAGTTACATGAGATGCTCAAAGTGGTGGCCATTAGCTGGCAAACATTCAATAGTCTGGCAAATTGCTGCTTTGGTAACCTTGGACAGTGTCCATTGAGATTATTGGGTATGCATTTTCAATTTCTTTGCTAAGGGTCAGCACTATAGTGGTTTTTTAAAAAAATATAACTTCCTCAAAGTCCCCCATAGATAAAACCCCCACAGGTTAAATCAGGATATGAAATTTACACAAATGTTTCTTTTCCTGAAGAAATGTACATATAGTTTTTGGTGGACTCTATATATAATTTCTTTCAAATTTAATAGTTATAGTAATAGAACAGGATTAACTTTGAGGACAAAAACAGAAATGACAAGTTAATGAACTAAAATAAATAAGTGTATTCCTCATTTACAGAAAAGAAACAAGGGGAAGGTAAGTATGGGCTGATATAGTGACACACAGTTAGGGATGAGGCATCTCTTGTCATGCCGTCTGTCCATTATCAGGACCTGGTGTTCAGCTTATTCTCTAAACCCACTGCTTCAGCTCAGGCATCATAGTCACCTTGCAAGAGGCAGCAGGAAGACTACAGGAAAGCAGTCAAAGAGCACACATGGAGACTTCCATAGACCATCATTCCCCATTGGTTTGTGTCTTGGTTACTTTTCTCTCGTTGCTGAGACAAAATATCCAACACCCAAAATGAAGGAAAGAAAGGTTTATTTAGCTTACAGTTTGTGGAGGTTTCAGTTCATACTTGGCTGGCTCACAGGCAGAGTGGAACATAGCAGAGGGCAAACTGTTCAGGGCAGCAGAGCACAGCAAAAACAACCAGAGCAAAAGGAAGGAATGGCTTCAAGCAGCCTCTTCTCTTCCCTTACATTGTAAACAGCCTACCCCCACCTAGGGGGCATGTAGCTCCACACAATCTCCATTGCCTTCCTTTTCCACAGGCTCAGGTTGTATACAAAGTAAGCACTCTGGCTTCCTGCTGAATCACTCAGTTAAACCTCCAGATTTCCCCAAGTTGACACAATGTATCAACCATAACAGCTTGTGCATCTCTTTGGTCAGAGCTTTAGTCACTTGATTCCACCATGGAACAGAGGTTACAGAGGTTTTAATTTTAACCCTCAAGAATAATAATTTTCAGAGAAAAGGAGAACTGATATTTGTGCAAATTGCTGCCTTTGCTATAATTTCAATAAAAATCATTGAAAATGAAAGTATTTATAAGTACTCTATCCTAAATGAGTTACTTTTGTGGCCATCTACAGGAATAAAATTAAAATGCTAGAATGTACTATAGAGCTACTTAACAAATGATACGTCCACATAAATTATGTGGCTGAGAATTTTGAGTAACTATAATATTGTAATTTATATTTTAAGTATGCCTTTTCTAATCATAAAACCATAGATATCCAAGTTAGATAACTTGTAGATGTAACCAACTTTAACTTCCTTAGAAAACTACTGTCAAGAATAGGTACATGATTTATATAAGAAAATAAACAACTGTCAACATTTAATGACTACTTATTGTGTGCTAAGAAGAACTTGGCATGTTTTATTGAATTTAATACTCACAACAGTGCTCTCTTATTAGAGACGGAGACACTGACCATCAGACACACCAAGTGCATTCATCAGTATTCTAAGGGACAGAATAATGCTAAGACAGGTCTTGGATCCTGAAGAGAAGCTTTAAAGCAGTTATATTTCACCAGTCAGTATTCATTTCCTCAGTCACTATAACAGGTGTCTCACACTTAAAGCTTAGAGATGTTTAAGTTTGATTTCTGTTTCTGCTGCCTAATATGACCCCCATCATGCAATGTCTCTGATAGACAGCAACCTCATCCATTCAATCTTCAGTTAACGTTCCATCTGCTTGTCCTTCTTACCCTCCTGTTGTAGTCAAGGTTTGCAAGGGAAATAATACAGGACACATACTTTACAGCAGTAATGAAAAGAGTCAAGTACAAAAGAGCACAGGAAATCTGTCCACATACTAAAGACCCAAAGAATCCAGGTGAAGGCCTGGATCCCATGGTGATGTCGTGCATGAGTCCAGCTAAAAACCTAGAGCCTATCACAACGCCCACACAAATCTAACTAGAGCACTAGAGCCCATGACAATATCTCATGGAAGACTGTGTCAAGGTCCTGTGCTGGGAAGGCCCAAAGGTCAGTAGAAGAAGCTAGAAAGTCTGTGTAAGCGGGATGAATAATTTGTGCCAGCAAGATGAGGAATCTGCACTGGACTCAGGAAGCAACACTGAAAGTAAGGACCAGAGCTCTCTCAAAAAGTAGCACAGCCATCCTCACTCAGCTGCAATGAGGTCCTGAGCTCCCCTGATGATGAGAACAGCTGTGTTCTTATCAGGAAAGCCAGCACAACAAGCTTCTCCAGGAGACTGAACAGGGCACCATCTTCCCCTGGAGCCAGGAAGCAATGCTCAAAGGACAAGAGCTCCCCCAAAGTGAACTGTAGTCGTTCTCAGTGACAAGACAGTCCTGAGCCCCTCTGAGGATGACAAAATCAAGCTCATATCAGGAAAGCCAGCAGAACAAGCTCCTCCAGGAGACACCACAGTTCCATTTCTTCCTGTCCAGTTCTCCTTTATATACTGTTGGCAGCAGTCCTCAGTTGGGTCTTCCACATGAAGCTCCGTGCTGATTCAATTCAGCTGCGTGTTACAAGTTGCCCACCAGTTGTCAGTTCATCACACCTTCCAATGATATCCTTCGGGAATTCCTAGAAATTTTGACTTTTTAGGCTCCTCTTTGACTATGAATTCTTAAGAGGGCATTAAGCAGCAGTATTGAATCCCTGGCTCTCAAGTCCATTCCTCTCCTCTGCAAAATCATTGCCGATAGGCTAAACATTACTTGTTCTTAATCCTTTACAAGTCCTTTATGTTTCTCACTCTGCATTATTCTGTCTCCCCTTCTTTTTTAAAGATTTGATCTCTGTCCAAGTCATTGGCTTCATCTCTCTCCACCACATTGGAGCCACACCCACAATACAGGTCCTTCAGTGCATCATGATTCCATCCAATCAGGGTCCTCGCCATTGCTGTCTCCTCTACATGGGATACTCTGTTTCACCCCAGTTACCAATTAACTCCCAGTTCTCCTTCAGGTGTGATCTGTAGACCAGTTGGCAGAACAGGCATTACTTGAATATTACCTGGAATTAGAAAACCTCAAACGTTTGCCCCAGATTGCTGGAAAAAGAGCCTACAATGTAACAAGATTCCTTCCCCATGGAGGGCTCAGATACAAACTGAAGTTTTAAAATCCCTGCCCTCCAAGCACCTCCCACATTTGTGATGGCATGATAAGAATCCATTGTTTAACACAAACCTTGGTCATAAAAAATGTGCTCGCAAGGGCAAAGGTCTCATCTATCTTTTTTTATTAACATTCCCAGTATAGTATCTTGTCCAGAACAGACTCTCAGATATAATTATGGAATAATTAATACATCTTTTGTTCTGGTTCTGAGGATTTGAACTGAGGACCTTTGCAATGAGCTACATCATCAGCCCCTTTTTTTTTTTTTTTTTTTTTTTGAGACAGGGTCTCACTAGGTTTCCCAGGCTAACTTCCCAAGGTTGGATTACAGGACTGTGCTCTTGTTTCTGCTACAGTAAAGTGTTTCCAAATGAAGTGTTTCTTTTTCATTAACTTCAGGATTGGGAAGTAAGGTTTATTGTCTTTTATCCTCCCAAAGTAGACTTTAGCAAAGCCAAAGAAAAAGATTCTAGGAATACAAGCTGAACTGAAGTATAAAGCATAAGCTCTTTTTCATTTATATTACTTGAGAATGAATGAGAGTGCTGTGTATCAGCGACATTTCAGAAAAGAATGAGTCCAGACCATATCTCAGTTCCCTTCTAATCTCAGTATCATGTGCCTATTTGACCTGTGAAGAGTCAAGGAAAGCAGTGCCAATGAACTAGTTTTAATAGATCTAGATTTTTCTTTGATTTGTCTTTCTCAGAAAATCCTGCTAATTTTTTCATTTACCTTACAGTTCTGTGCAGATGACTGAGTGCTTCAGTTTCTGAATCACTGGCTTGGAACCTTGATTCAAATCCTACCATTATATGCTTAACTACAGAATATTTCTCAACTTGTAACTGAAACCTAGAAATGAAAAGACCACAGTAAAATAAGGTTAGTAATTGCAGTGTCTGAAAAATTGTAGCAGAAAGAATTTTTCCCATTGGTGCTTTCACAGGTCTGCTCCACATCACAGAGCTCCCAGAGGAGCACTGGCAGGGAAACTTCTGTCCAAAGAGAAAGTGGGCACTTGGGCAAAGGTCAAGTTTGTCAGGGTTATGGGCATTAAGTCTCTAGATCAGAACATAATGTAAGAAAAGTGAGTTTGTAGTTTCAGGTCTCCCTCCTAACAGGAAATTTTGCTTTTCTTTCAAGATGGATCTTCTATGTTCATACTTTTGTGTCATCTTTATGCAAAATTTTAACTATAATCTTTGCACAATATGACCTTTGCTGTCATTTCATATTTTATACTTCTCTGAATAATTTGGAGATTATCACGGAAATATCCAAAATCAAAGACTTTGGAACCCTCCCATTTCCTGTCTTACGCCACCTTGCATCATTTCACTCTCACAGGTAGCCATCTTACTCCTGAGTTCATTAGCTGCAACAGCAAAATTTATACTCATTAGTTATTGGCCTGTTGCTTGAAATACTCAATTTGCCTTGGCAATCTCTCCAGAGAATTGAAATATTGGTGCGCATTATTCATGGCATCAAGGAATTATACACAAAATGAAAAAATACGTAATTACATTAAACACATCACTCCATGTCTTGCCAAAACCACTTGTTGTTTCCCTTCATGGGGTCCCTTGCTGTGGTTAATTGTTCTGCAGTGTGTTTGTTTTTATGGCCTAGAAACCAGAAGAGCATGGTTATGCCAAATATCGGACAGACTGACTTTGTTAAAATGAAATTCTTGCTATCTTGTTTGGCATGTGCTGCTACAAACAAATTATGACTTTAATGATCTCCTAAAACCACACTAAGAGTGGTAGAGCTCTAGGCTCATGTTTAAACAGTATGACAAGTCTTTTCAATCAGTTGCGTTTGACTACAGAAACATTCATTTTAAAAATATCTAAGATTTCCATTTTATTAGAAAAATAAAGCATTTATTCTTAGGCATAGGACATCTAAAATGCATTGACTTTGGCAGCAATGCTGCGCTCAGGTGTAATAAAACTGATGAGCCCATATAATAAAATTTATGGAACCAGAGTGAATTCAATTTATTTAAATATGCTCAGTTATGTTTTTGTTTATTCCCATAGCAGATGTTTAATTTACAAACCAGGCAATTACAACAGCTCTTCCAAACAAATAAGAGTAGATTAGTCAAACGTTCACATCAATTTTTATGTTTATCATTAGTTTTATGAGGTATCATGAATATTCAGTGGTAAGAAAAACTATCATTATGGTACCTGGAAATCCTCAAAATGCTGTTTTGCATCTCTAAATGCTATCTTTCCTTTCCGATAAAGCTATTAATGTGTGTTGTTTCGTATTACAAGTCGGGCTTATGGCTGCAGTGGAAAAAACACTCATTTTCTTTCAAGATATGGTACATTCTGATCAATATATTGAAGCTATTTTTGTGCTATCTATATAAATGCACTTTGGTAATTACAATTTGATTGTTACTATAAACATAAAAATAGTTCCTTGCATTCTCCATAATTATTGTACAATTTTGACTTTATGAAATGTTATAAAATTTTAATTTTACTCATAATATTCACGATGCAAGAAAAAAATTTTATATGAAAAGATTTTATTTTTTAAAAGTTAGACTTGCTGTTCTTAATATGAACCTGTGGATAGAAAGTCTTAACACAAGGTCATTTATGAGTCTTAACCCAAGGTCATTCACACTGTGGTTTTATTTTTCTTTTTGGTGCTTAAAATGTCATAATAAAAAGACTTTAACTCCCTTATGCATCAGTAAAACCATCTATAAACAGTTAAGAGATTTTTCCAGGATGGCTATTTTTGAATTGATTGCACTTTGGTAAGCTCTGTCCTGAAAGCAGTGAAATGTCTTCAGTATCTAAACTGGATTCCCACAATGCATTTTCCTAAATCCACTCTAATGGCAGATTTCTCATCATTGATGACCATTTAGACTGAAGTGAGAATTAGGAGATTATAGTACTCAAATAACTCTAGAAGGCAGAGCTTCACCAGAGTTATTTACAATGTAACTTTTACCAAAAGTAGAAAGAGTTCTTGTTGGAAAGTATGCTTCTATTTTTAAACGTGCTTTGAAGAATACCATCATGTTTTTGGTGCAGATTTAGGCAGAGGGTATGTTTTTTCATTACCATACTTCTTTTGACAACAACCAAAACATCTTGGACTTATTATTAGTTATAATGTAAATTTCTCAAGAATATTAGCTTTAAAAATAACACATATGTACATATATCCATACAAGTAAACACACATGATTATGTTTTAAATTTGAATGTAGGCCATCAGGAAACTTCAGGATTATTAATTTTAAGTGTGATAACGTCTTGGATTCTTACTGAAATTTCTGAAAGCACCACTTAATTTAAATTGAGTACAGAACTGAAATTGGTAATTCATAGCCCAATGATGTCTGTCTGTAAGGAGATTTTTACCAAACACATACATTTTCAGCTTGCTATATTTACACACATGTTCCTAAAACTTGGATGGAGGACAACTAAAAATTGATATATAGCTTTTTTGGAATCTTGAATTTAGACCCAATAATATCAATG
This sequence comes from Dinomys branickii, assembly GCA_004027595.1. Taxonomy (NCBI): domain Eukaryota; kingdom Metazoa; phylum Chordata; class Mammalia; order Rodentia; family Dinomyidae; genus Dinomys; species Dinomys branickii. Next base: position 11,233 of record PVLD010029787.1, read on the forward strand.
ATATGAAGAATATGACAAAATAAGAGGGCACAGGGCCCAGAAATTAAAAAAAAAAACCTGCAGCAAGAAGGCATAAAATTAGCTCACAGCTTTAACTTTCTTCATAAAAGAAAAGGCTATAACATTTTAAGGAAATAATAAAATATTCACTGGGTGCAGGAATAGGTAAGGAACACAGGTTCCCAAAACAAGACCACTGCTAAATAACTTCCCACAAATACACAGCTAAGCAATATTCTCTTGGAAATTCTGGAGACACAGAAAACACTACATCCCTGACTGTTAGATTAGACATTTTTACAGACTATGAGTTACTAGTGGGTTTGATTTCCTCATAACAGGAACACAGCACTTCAACTTGAAGGCTAGGAAAATCATCTAGAAGTCTTCCACAGCCATCAGTTATTAAGAACACAATAACCCCTGTAAATGTTAGAAGGGTGTTCATTCCCATGGTACAGACAATGTAGGTCATATTTATAGTAGCTAGACTAATAATTCAATGCAATGTGGTCCTTGTTTCTGTACATGGGAGTCATATTTTGTTTCTAGTTCCTTTGGATCTATCTATCTATCTATCTATCTATCTATCTATCTACCTATATTTCTGGAATGGCGAACATAAGAAAAATGAAAGCATCAGTTAATACCTACTTTGAAAATCTTTACTCCCATAAGATAGAAAACACAGAAGAAATGGAGAGATTCCTAGATATGTATGAATTACCAAAGTTGAATCAGGAAGATATAAAAATCCTGCGAAACACAATATCAATTAATAAGATTGAAAATGTATTTAAAACTTACCAACAAAGAAAAGCCCAGGCCCTGATGGATTTACAGCAGAATTCTGTAAAATATTCAAAAAGATTTAATGCCAACACTCCTCAAATACTTCAGTGAAATTGAAAAGTATCTTCCTAACTCATTTCTGGAGGCAAGTATTATACTGATACCAAAACCTGAGAAAGACCCAACCAAGAAAGAGCACTATAGACCGATCTCGCTAAGGAACATAAACGCAAAGATATTCTATAAAATATTAGCAAATAGAATGCAGCGAATCATAAGGCAAATTATACACCACAACCAGGTTGGATTCATTCCAGGAATGCAGGGACGGTTCAATGGTCACAAATCAATTAATGTAATACACCATATCAATGGAGCCAAGGACAAAAAACACAGGATCATCTCAACAGATGCAGAAAAAGCACTCAACAAAATGCAGCATGCACTCATGTTAAAGCCCTAGAGAAAATAGGAATAGATAGCATTTACCTCACCCTGATCAAAGCCATCTATGACAAACCAACAGCCAACATCATAATAAATACACAAAAACTAAAAGCTTTCACTTTAAAGTCAAGAACAAGACAAGGATGTCCACTGTCACCACTCCTATTCAACATAGTTCTGGAAGCATTATCCAGAGCAATTAAGCAAGACAGAGAAATAAAAGGAATAAGGATAGGAACAGATGAAGTCAAACTATCACTATTTGCAGATGACATGATACTTTACATGGAAGGCCCCAACCATTCCACAAGAAGACTCCTTTAATTAATTGACAAATTCAGCAGTGTAGCTAGATACAAAATCAATACCCCCAAATCAATAGCATTCCTATACACAAACAACAAACAGACTGAGAGAGAAATTAAGGAAATCATACCTTTCACAATAGTATCCAAGAAATTGAAATATTTAGGAATCAATCTAACAAAAGAAGTAAAAGATCTATTCAGTGAAAACTATAGTACTCTGAAAAAAGAGATCAAAGAGGATTTCAATAAGTGGAAAAATATTCCTTGCTATGGATAGGAAGAACCAACATTGTGAAAATGGCCACACTCCCAAAATTGTTGTACAGATTCAATTCAATTCCCATTAAACTACCATTAGCATACCACACAGATCTAGAGAAAACATTCCTTAAATTCATGTGGAACCAGAAGAAACTCAGAATAGCAAAAGCAATCCTGGGAAAAGAAGGCAAGTCAGGAAAAATCACAATCCCTGACCTGAAATTATACTACAAAGCCACTGTAATAAAATCAACAAGATACTGGCTAAAAAACAGACCTGAGGATCAATGAAACAGACTGGAAGTAACAGCAGCAACCACAAACACACTCAGCCATCTAATCTTTTACAGAGGGACCAAACAAGCTAACTGGAAGAAAGATAGCCTCTTTAATAAATGGTGCTGGAAAAATTGGCTTGCCACTTGCCAAAGACTGAAAATAGAACCAAGTCTATCACTACACACCAAACTCCAGTCAAAATGGGTCACAGATCTCAATATTAAAATAGAAACATTAAATCTATTGAAAGAGAAAGTAGGTAAAAATCTTGAAGACATAGGCATAGGCAGAGAGTTCATGAACAAAAATCCAAGTGCAAGGAAAACACTTCAAAGAATCAACAACTGGGACCTCATCTAACTGAAAAGTTTTTGTTCATCTAAAGACATCACCATCAGAGTAAAAAGAAAACCCACCAATTGGGGAAAAAAACCTAGCTGGCTATCCCTCAGACAAAGGTCTTCTATCTAGAACATATAAAGAATTAAAACACGTGAACCTCCCCAGATTCAAAGACCCAATCCTAAAATGGGCATCTGAGATGAATACACACTTCTCAGATAAAGAAACACAAATGGCAAATAAATATATGAAAAAATGTTTGATATCATTAGTCATTTGAGAAATGCAAATTAAAACAACATTAAGATTTCATCTCACCCCAGTAAGAATGGCTAGCCTTAAGAAATCAACTAATAACAAATGTTGGCAAGGCTGTGGACAAATAGGAACTCTTCTCCACTGCTGGTGGGAATGCAGATTGGTGAAGCATCAGTTAGTTTGAGAAATTTATTTTCTTATCATTTTTCTAGAGAAATGCTTATAACTTCAATGAAAATATGCAAAACAAATTCCATGCATCTTTAGTTTTGGTAGCATAAAATAAGTTACTTAAATTTTTAAACTAGTATGACTACAAAATACATTAATAAACTCGTAAGACTAAATTTTGTATAAAATCCAGAGATTTGTTCTGATTTATTGACCACAATAATTTTTCTCAGTTGTTGAAATGTTAGTGTTTCAGTGATAGTGTATCAAGATAGGATTTGACTCTTTTTTGTATCAAATGTGCTAAGTAAAATTATAGAAATATATTTTTAAAATTTTTTATTTTTATTTCAAATAGACAAAAAAACAAAAGGATACAGATTTTCAAAACAAGAAGATAGGAAATTAACAATGTTTATTATATTGCATAGATTTATGTTCAAAGTAGAAATATGGAAAGAATAAGTACACATGAAATACTGCATGCTAGGAGATATCAATATTTGGTTTTTTCCAAAACTGACATATTTTATGTAAGGCAATTGTTTTTACCATGCTTGAAGGAAGAGTGATGTGGAAGTATGTATTACAAATGGTAATGGTTAATCTTGAATGTCAACTTGACTGTATTCGGAAACAGAGCATATTTCTGGGTGTGGGTGAACAGGCCACAAGGGTTTGACCTTGGAGGCCGTATGTGGTCCCTGGAGCTTCCATCTTGTGTTCTTCCACTAACCTGTGTCTTAGATACCAGGAACTGAGTTATGCCCTTCTGCAACAAAGTTCCTACCTTGGAGTCAGTTGACTCTCCTGTAAATCCCTGAAACTGAGAGCTAAAATAGACTTTTACTCCTTTAAGTTGTACATGTCGGGTATTTTATTTCACCAGGGAGAAAGCTTACCAATACACAAATCAGATAACACAAATTATAGCTTTTATGCATTCAACAGCAACTGACTTGACACTTGCTCAATTATCTACCTCACTCTTACGATTTTCCAGGTGAAATACATCATTTAATATCCCTAATTTATGAAGTTCAAAGTATACTATGGATCTCACCAGACAGGATAGCATTAGAAATAGACTCACAATATGAAAGTTGCAGGAGCACTTAGTTTTCATAGTTCTAGAGAAAAGAAAAAGTGGACAATCTAGTGATTGTCTACTATAATTAGCAAATAACTGCATATATAATTACTAATTTGTGTATATTTTGATACCATTTTGAATTTCATACAATTACTTAGAGTTCTAATAATGTCTCTTACAATCAATTACTACTGATTTGAGCTTACTATATGGCACAAATATAATATTTTTATTTTCCATATGTGAAAATTAAAACTAAAGAAGAAAACCACTTAAACTGTGGAGGATATACAAAAAGAGGTGAGTAGCTACATTTGTACTCAGTTACTGAGTTCCTTGTAATGACACACTGGACTAAATATTTTCAGTGGAGTGATTTAGAAAACATTGCAATAAAGTGAAAATAACATTTTTGTTATCAACAATAATTTTAAAATGTGGAGTTTGCCTTTCTGTCCCCTTTTTAAACTTTTAATGTCTACTTCATATTGACACATTCAACCTACCTTATTATTAACCTCTTGTTTCAGTTTTATGTAAATAACACAAATATTTTCAGAGATTTATTTAAACTCACTCATCAACATCGCTTCCCTTTACTTTTCCAAGGTCAAGTAGCCACATGATCCTGAAACTGGGTGGGACCTCAGATGCTGTCTGGATCCCTTCTCTTCTGAAATACCACTGACAGCAGATGTACGGATGTAAAAGAGCTAACCCTTTATACTTCTGTTAGGCTTTATTCCTAGAAAAGTTTTCTAAGTAGTTTACATCCAATGCCTTTCAGTCTTTGTAATTATGCAATTTAGTCAATGAAAACATTAAATCCTTCTCCTTAGAAATTTTATAAATGTATTACTTAACAAGGGTTTACCAGTTAGTAGCTTAGTAAGTTATTTAACCTCTTGCAGGGTCAATATTCTATTTAAGTGAGACATTACTTTTAAAAACTCAGTATGTGTTATTGGAAGGATTCACTGAATGCATGTAAAAATTATATTGATTCATAAAATGTGACTGGTAAATACTAAATTTTAGCTATATGAGTTAGACTAGCATTAGTACCTCTGTCAGTAGTCATATTACTTATTGAATTACCTAATGAATTACCAACGAACCATGTATAAAATAAAATATAAAGTAAGTTCTATAAGTTGAAAACAATAGAACAAAGTTCTATTACTGTAGGAACTAAAAATGTCAATAAAGAGTAGAAGAACACCATTTATTACGATCGTCTTTTCTTTTCAGAATTTGTCTTTGTGTCAAAAGACTATCTCATGTCTAAAGCTGGAGGTTGACTGTATAAGACTAACAGAAAAATTTAAGTCATCCTCACTAGATTTTAGCTGTCTTCAATCCTGAAAGTATAGTCCTAAACATGTTTGGTTTGATTTTCCAGCAGTCTGAGTTGTGTTTGACTGTGGATTGCTTTTTGTTAGGTTATATTTTATTTTATTAATTTTTGTATGCATTAAAAATATCAGCTTTAGAAATTGGCTTACCTATAGAAATTAATTTTTCTTTCTGTGGAGAAGAATCCTCATTATCAAGGAAAAATGATTTAAATATAAAGCAAACATAATATCTACACACCTAAATTCTAACTCCTAACTCCATTTCCAGAAACGTTATTTAGAACAAGTTCTTTTTGTTTTTGTTTCTTCCTTAGCAAAATAGGGATAGAACATGTCTAATTCAATGTTATTGGAGGATTAGTTCAGGTAATCCATGAAAAGTGATTAGAACAATAGCTATCACTTTTGAGCTATGATTTTGTGGTTGTATACAATGTAAACATTTTTATTATAGATTTACTTTAGTTATTATGTGGGTAATGTTTATAATTCGGATATAGTTTACACAGAAACATGGAGAAATATTTAACAAATACAAAACATAGTCACCAATCATAATAATCTGATGAGAACTATTCCTAAACCAAGTGAAATTTTCTTGCTTTTACAGAATAACTTCTTCCTTGCACTTATGTATCTGATGTCTAACAGGCATTATGTTTCAGCTGAGACTACAGCTTAAATGGAACAGATTCTTGTGAAAATTAGAATGCTGACGTATTTATCCCTTTGAACAACATTTAAAAGTCTAATTTTTACAATGTCTTGAAGAAAAAAAATTTGTACTAAATGAGATTTTTAAAAACTTTTTTCAGCTGCTTTAATCTGTTTAAAACAGCAGAAAATTCCCCGCTATCCTTGGCCACTGTACACCTGTCTTCACATCCGCACATCCCACACATACGGAGCATAGCAGGTATGCAGCACATACTTTTTCAAAGAAAGAAAAGAAAAAGACAAAAATGTATGTATGTATGTATAGAGGAATATTCACGAATATACATATGTGCAGGAGGGCTAACATGGTTCTACTATTGTATTATATCACTTAATGCTAAGCAATAATCGAAGACAGGAAATTA
>PVLD010029788.1:0-17623 GCA_004027595.1 Dinomys branickii
TATATTCCCTTGGCCTTTAGCAAACAACTGAGCAGTTCTTAGTTCTTTCTCTGGTGGGGTGACCCATACCTTCATTCTGGAAGGCTCTGGACCATTTGTCATTCTGCTTGAACTACGTTGTTTTAGTTTTCCACTGGTTTTAATAAACAGGGCACACTAATAGTAGGAGGCACCCTAAGGGATCTCCTGCACACACGTATAGTCTTACCTTCCTCCCTTGTGGAGTAATAGTCCAACTTCCCCTTAATAGTCTGGGTCAATCACCCCTGACAGCACTATAACTCCCTTTGCAACTTGTTTCCTCAGAGACATGAGATCAAAATGACCAGGGGAAAGTCAGATTTCACTTCAGTGGCTTCATTGTTGTGCTTCCTGGTTGAAGATCCTTGCCCCAGCCCTGCAAGCTAGTGCCACATATCTGGTGCTGTAACTATGTCTTTAAAAGATGATTTCACCTTTCTATCAACCTAGCCACTTATGGATGGTGAGGAACTTCATAAGACCAGTGAATTCTATGAGTATGAGTCCACTGCCTCTCTTCTTTGACTGTGAAAGGCATTTCTTAGTCAGAGGTAATGCTATATGGAATTCCATGATGGTGGATAAGGCATTCTATGAGTTCATGGATGGTAGTTTTGGCAGAAACATCACATGTAGGGAAGGTAAATCCACATCCAGAATAAGTATCTATGCCAGTAAGTAGTCCCTTCCATAATGGAAGCCATCCAATATAATCAACCCGTCCCCAGGTTGATCACCTTGGGGAATGGTGCCATGTAGGGGACTTAGTGTTGATCTCTGCTGTTGGTATGTTGGGCATTTATCAGTGACTACTGCCAGATACCCTTGGTGAGTGGGAGTCTGTATTGCTGAGCCCATGAATAACCTCCATCCATGCCACCATGGCCACTCTGATTGTGAACCCACTGGGCAATGACAGGGGTGACTGAAAAATGAGGTTGGCCACTATCTACAGAATGGGTCATTTTCCACTTGATTGTTAAGGTCGTCTTCTGCTGGAGTCACCTTTTGCTGAGCACTTAAATGGGAAACAAATATTTTTATATCCCTTGCCTGTATGGAAAGGTCTATCTACATACCTCTTCTCCAAATATCTTTGTCACCAGTTTCCTGGTTGTGTTCCTTCCAAGTTCCTGCCCACACAGCCAGTCCACTGACCACATCCCATCAATCACTATACAGTTGCATATCTGGCCATTTTCCTGCCAGGCAAAATGTACTACCAGGGGCACTGCCCAAAGTTCTGCCCACTGTGATGACTTCCCTTCAGCACTGTCCTTTAGAGATGTCCTGGAAAGGGGCTACAATGTTGCAACTGTCCACTTGCAAGTGGTGTCTGCATAATGGGCAGCACTATCCATAAAGTAGCTCTAGACTTCTCTTCCTCTGACAGCTGATCATATGGTACACCCTATGAGGCCATAGGTGCATGCTGGGAAACAGAAGGGGATATAGCAGGAGAAGAAGCCATGGGCATCTGGGTAACTTCTTCATGTAACTTACTTGTACACTCTAGAATGGTATACCTGCATATACCATTTCCACTTAATGATGGACTGTTGCTATGCATGTCCAACCTTATGACTCAGTGGATCAGCTAATACCAATGTCATGACAGGCAACTCAGGTTGCATGGTGACTTGGCATCCCAAAGTCAAGCATTCACTTTCCCTAAGGCCCAACAGCAGGCCAAGAGTTGTTTTTCAAAGAGAGAGTAGTTGTTGATGGATAATGGCAGAACCTTGCTCCAAAATCCTAAAGGCCTGTGCTGTGATTCCTCTATGGGGGCCTGCCAGAGACTCTAAATAGCATTTCTATCTGCTATTGACACTTCAAGTACCACTGGATCTGATGGATCATATGGCAGAGCGCTCTGCACAGCAGCCTGGACCTGTTGAGGAGCTTTTTCCTGTTCTGGGAACCACTCAAATGGGCAGTTACTTGGTAAATGGGCAAGAGTAGTGCACCTAAGTCAGGAGTGTGTTGCCTCCAAAATCCAGTAGAAGTGTGTTGTGCCTCCATTCTGATTGTAGGGGAAGCCAGATGTGACAATTTATCTTTTACATTAGAAGGGATAGCTACATGCTTGATACCAGTGGACTCCAGAAATTTCATGAGGTAGAAGGACCTTGAATTTTCATTGGATTTATTTTCCATCTTCTGGCTCTCAAATGCTTTAGTAAAAAATCCAGAGTGGTTGCTACCTCCTGCTTATTTGGCCCAGTCAGCATAACATCATCAGTATGATGGACCAGCGTGATATCTTGGGAGAAAAAGGTGATCAAGATCACTGCGGACTAAGCTGTGACACAGGGCTGGTGAGTTAATGCACCCCTGAGTAGGACAGTGAAGTTGTATATCTGGCCTTGCCAGCTGAAAGCAAATCATTTCTGATGGTCCTTATGGGTAGGTATGGAGAAGAAGGCATTTGTCAAATCAACAGCTGCATACAAAGTACCAGGAGATGCATTGATCTGCTTAAGCAGGAAACTACTGGTACAGCAGCTTCAATCAGAGTCACACCTTGATTCAGTTTACGGTAGTCTACCGTCATTTTCCAAGACCCACCCATCTTCTGCATATGCCAAATGGGAGAATTAAATGGGAATGTGGTGGGGACCACCACCCCCATATCCTTCAAGTCCTTGGTGATGGCACCAATCTCTGGAATCCCTCCAGGAATGCCATTCTGCTTTTGGTTTACTATTTTACTGGGCAAAGGCAACTCTAATGGCTTCCATTTGGCCTTCCCAGCCATAAAAGCCCTCACACTACATGTCAGGGAACCAATGTGAGGATTATGCAAAGTGCTAAGTACATTTATCCCAATTGTGCATTCTTGAACAGAGGAAATGGCTGCAGGATGGATTTGAGGATCTATTAGACCTACCGTGAATCAGATCTTTGCTAAAACTGTATCAATTACCTGACTTCCATAGGCCCCTACTCTTACTTCAGGGTCACAGTGGGATTTTGGATCTCCTGGAATCAGTGTTCAGTAGTTCCTGAAATGTTCTATTCTTTCTCTTCCCCTAATGGACAGTCATTCAGGCAACAGGCCTTAGATCCCTCTGGGGAAGGATGAGAGAAAGATCAACTGTGGAAAATTTTAGTTCATCGAGGTCCTTTCCCAAAGGGACCTGGTCTCCCCTTCATTCAAGGGGTGCTGATCTATAAACTAGCTCAAATGACAGAACCAGTTGAGGGGCCATGATTTCCTTTTACCATGATTTGGAGTAGGTTTTTGTTCATTTGCCCTTACGTTTTCTCAGTTATATAAATCCAGTAAACCTTTTGTAGGTGTCCCATCTATTTCACTTTGGGGAACAGCATGGATGGTCAGCCAACACTATAGCTCTACTCATGTCAGACCCTTCTGGCCATTATTTTGCTTCTCCTGTCCATTATGGGAAGTATGTGTACCCTGCCTTTGGTGATTATGTGTTGCCACTTGACCTTTGCTGCTCCAGTATCCAATCAGACCCATTGCCCTTAAACTCCTGCCTGAGTCCCTGATGCTTTGTGAGCAATAGACAAATCATAGTCAAACCACAGCAAGAACTGAGGTCTACTTGTGTCTATGGGCCCTGGGAGGACCAGGATATGGGGTGCGGGGGGACAATGAAGGCACAGAAGGAGGCCTTCCCTGGACCTCAGGGAAGCTCCCCACAGTTGCAGGGTTCTGAGTGAGGAGCTTATAAAAGTGTCATTTCTCGGATCAACTCAAGACCATGGTATCTGGGACCCATATTTCACGATGGTGTTTTCCACTTTGGCCTCAGAATGGGCACTGCTTCTGGCCCCACTTGGTGCTGCTTTTCTTTATAGTGAGCTCAGAGTTGTGGTTTATGACAAAGATCTGCCGCCATGGCCATCTGCTCTGTGGGAGCCAAACAGTGGGAGCAGGACTGGGGGGGGGGGGATGGCATGATTGCCAGTGTCCAGGAAAGTGTAGAGAAATACATTGTCAATGATGACAAAGCCAGGCTCTGCGGGGAGAAGTTCCTCTGCAGAGTGGTGGCCCATTTTTAGGCAGGAACAGTGACAGCATGTATTTGTGGCACTGAAGAAAGAGAGTAGCTTTTGTGTCAGATATAGCAGGCTGTAAATTTTTTAACAGTCAGATTAATTGCTTCAGCTCCTGGAAACTCGGTTTTGTCCTCTGTTGAATGGGTTGCTGGAATAAGGGAGATGATGTGTGGGAAGTATCAGCTGAGCTGACTGTGACTCCTTTCCACTCTGCTCTTACCATCTCCTTCTCCTTTGCTGAACATGAGGAGAGAGCAGTGTGGTTTGTTTTCTATTCCTTGGGGAAATGATGACAGGATCAGTCCCTCTGGAGCCTCAGGGGGTGGGTGACTGTGCTCAGTCCTCCTTGTAACTGGCTGGTTGGGAGGCTCAGCCCAGAGTGGTGTAAACAGGAGCACCTTTACTGCTCCCCAGACAGCTCTTTTATCCATGCCCTGTTGAGTCTCTTTCTCATCCATAGCAGCATCTTGGGAAGATTTGGTAATTTTCAGTCTTTCTTTGATAGTAAAATTTAATTCAGATTTATACCTTCATTCTCAATCTTGGTTCCCATCTGTGTAGGATATAGGGCTGTTTGCATCGAGAGTCCTCCTCATCCTCACACACCTGGAAGAAGGCTACTAATTAACATTATTTGTTTTCCACTTCATAAGGGAGGGGCAGCAATAGTCTATTAGTTTGTTTGCTATGACAAAATGCCCACAGCTGGATAACTTACAAAGAAAAGAAGAATATTTAGCCCACAGTTCTGGAGATCCATGAAGATGTCAGTGTCTGCCTTGCTCTGGTGAGGACCTCATGATAGATGACATCATAATGGCAGGAACATGCTTGGAAGATGGATTCATTGGAGGTGCCAGGCTGCCTACAACAACCTATTCTCACCCGAACTAACCGAGTCTCATGAGGTCTGCGTGAATTCCTTTGGAGGCTTAATTATTTGGCTTCACTGCCTTTCACTAGTTAATGAAGGTTCTACCACCTCTCGACACCACCACACTGGGGACCAGGCTTCCAGCACTTTGACCTTTGAGGGTCACAGAAATCAGATCCAAACATACCAGGCTCCCATCAGGCAGTTGGAGGGACTGTACCTTTCTTGCACTGTTTGGTCTCTAGTGATTAAGCCAGAGTAAGGAACAGCCTCTGCTGGGGGAGGTTGTGAGCAGGGAGGGAACTGTTCCTTGTTCTAAATTCTTATCCCCAGACATGTGCTCTCTGTGTGGGTGTTTGGGAACTCTATTAGCAGTTTTACTGTTGCTGGGAGAAAATGCCCAACACATAAAACTTAAAGGGGGAAACGTTTGCTTGGCTCATGGTTTCAGAGAGCAGTCTGTGGCTGGCTGCAGGGCAGGAATACCATGGCAGAAGGGCGCAGTGAACAAAGCTGCCGGAAGTCACTGCAGGATGCAACAAAGTGGTAGCTGTGGGAGGCTTGGACTGAGAGTGAGAATGAACAGGGATGAGTCTCATAAAGCCAGCAGTGCAAGAATGGTGCCCACATCTCGCACCATGTGGGCAACATCAACTGTGAGCTGCACCAGGTGTGGATATTTAGCAGTGATGTCTGTAAGGGAGGGACCAAAGGCCAGAGGTCTCCAGGCTGACCTTACAACTGCGACTGCTTTCCACATGCCCCTTTTCCATGCATTCTTCTGAACCCCAGCTTTCAACATTTTTTCTTAATATGCCAGAATTAGTAGCGTCTTTTCAGGGGTAGAGGTTTTTTAGGGGGGAGGTTTCAGGAAATAATACCCTATGACAATGGCCTCAGACGTAGCCTCAATAACAGACTTTCTCTCTCACCTTCTAGCCTCCTCTCACCCTCCTCTGCCTAAGACAAGGCACAGAAACCATTCCCCTTCTCCTTCTTCTCTTTGTTTTCTTCCTCCTTTGCTCCTCCTCCTCTTTTGCTCTTCCTCTTCTTCCTCCTCTTCCTCCTCCTCCTCCTCCTTCTTCCTCTTCTTCTTCAGTGCACCTCATAGAAACTAGAACCTACTTTCCCCAAAGCTATCTATGAAACCTAGAAATAGTACCCTGTCCTTCTGCATATGCATGAAGTGTGGAGTTCTGGACCATAAAGAAAATTTTGAACTTACTTTGGTAGTAGATCCTAAGAGCCTTGTTCAAGGAACAATCCTGCCCCCAATCTGGGAGGAAGAAATGCTATACTTGGGGCTAAGAAAAGTCTGAGTGGAGAGGACAGGCTTTGCTGGTCAGTTGCCCCAAGTCTGTAGTCATTGGCTCGTGACATTCCTTTCCAATTATAGTTTACACAGCTGTCTATGCCTCACTGGACCTATGCATGAGAGGTTTCCCACTTTTATTCTCTTTTTTTCTGTGCCTGGAATGGAACTCAGGGCCTTACACTTGCCAGACAGGTACATGGGCCACTGAGCTACATCCCCAGCCCCTGCCCACTTTTATTCTTGAACGCTGATCTTAGAGTGTTCAATCCATGAAACTGTAACTGAATAAATCTCTTGTGCCTTTTTCTCTTGTGACTTGTTGATTGCCAATTGATTTCAACAGTCTTGAAAATGAAACTCCCAAAGGAAGAGTGTGGAGTTCCTACAGCCAAGTCCAAGAATCCTACTGAATCTGCTGTGTCTCCAGGGCTGCTCTTCTGGGTCCCATGTTACTGGGGCATTAAGGAGCACTGTCCTTCCAGAATTTCGGGCGCAGCTGTGGTGGCCTCCTACCTGCTACTTTCTTGGTCCCTCTCAACATAACTCCTTCAATCCCTTAAGAGAGACTCTGGTAATGTCAAGGCTGTGCCTGGTGCCACTCTCGGTCCTGCTGGGGACCCTCACAGGGGATGCCTCAGTATCTCCTCCTGTATCCTCCACACTCACTTCCTCCTCCCAAGGGCTTGAACTCTATGCTGCAGCCTCAAAGCTCTGCTACCTGATCACCCCAGTCAAGTACATCCTCTGAAATTCAAAAGAAACTGGTTTCTTTAAGCACCTCGCTCTTGGAACTGAGCTCAAAGGTAAACATTACCCTTCTCCTCCCTGCAGATGGTGTTGAGGAAGTACAGGTTTCCTTGAGAGGTAGAGAAAGAGTCACAGGACAGAGATGCCTGGGAACAGCAGTCTTTTAATATCTAAAGATATTATACCTCCACATTTTATTTAAGTTACATTTTTATTAGTTGTCTCTGAAGGGCTTATTAAATTTTGAAGATTATGGTATAAAATTATTAAAGATGGCTTTATAGATGGCAATACATTTTAGAGTTAAAATATTAAACTCAGCCAAAGGATGCTGAATTCCAAGAGAAGATGCACTTGTGAGGAATCAGCTCATGGCCCTGCATAACCAGCATGACTGAGCCCATGTCCCTATGTTACTGGGAAGCTGGGTTCTGATGCATTGGAGAACCGAGCCCCCCCCACCTTCCTTGGTCCTTGATTCTTTGTGCTCTGGATAAAAGAATTCAGTCAAGACACATAGGCTGTGCAGAAGTGGAGTTTATTGTAAAGTAGATACAGAGAGAGTTACACCTTCAAGGGAGAAGGCGGGCAGTGCTAGGAAGGATTCTGCACTGAGTGCAAATTTGCATACATTTTTATGCACTCAAGAGTTACTCTTGGGGTCCAGAGAACTGGAGTAATTATGATGATCATCAACATTTTATTAGAATTCACTTAGGAATTGCAATATATTTCTCTGTCCTTTTTAGATGAATATTGTTTCCTCAGGTGCACTAATAATGTAAGGAATTCCAGCCCAAGGCAGGAGGGTCTTTAAAGACCATTTCCCTTCCTATATCATTGGGCTGTAGATTACGGAGGCTGGGAATAATGCCTGCCTTGCTCTGAAGTTGGGTGGTCAGGTGGCTGGGCATCAGAAAGACTGTGCACTATGTGTCACCTTAAGAAATCAGTGTCGTCTGTGGGATCAGTTTGAGTCCGAGACCTAACAAATGATTACAGACATATAATACAATGATGCTGTAATGCACGCTACGTGGGGCCCTCCTTTGTCTCTCAGGCTTGCTGATGTCTAACCATCTGTCTAATACATACCCACCCCACCATGTCCCTTCCCTGCAGTTTCCAAACTGGGCACTCACTGGTTGCTGCTGTCTTGTTCATGGAGGGGCCCTTATGCCCCCTTCCCAGGATAAGCTTTTTGGGTTAGTGGAGCCCCCGTAAGGGGAGGTCTTTCTGGCAGAAGGCAGAGCATGTCAGTGGACCTCAGAAAACCCAGGAAGTGCTTCTTGTGCCTGCTTCCAGTTTTCTCCAGCCTGAGAAGCAGAGGTCCTGAAAAACTTGCAGAAGGGGTGATATGGAAAAACACAAATTCCAACCTGTCAGGTGTCACGTGTGCCAGTTCGTGGCCACAGTATTGAAGAATGAAGTTGCCAACCAAAGGAGGAAGTTAGGAGGGTTTTATTGGCAACAGGGAGAAGAGGAATAGTTCCTGGAAAGTGTCATGAGTGGGTGGTCACAGAGGCCCTGTGTCGGGGTAATTCATACAGCAAAGTCACAATGTGGCTACAACATTGGCAGGCTACACTCAACCTGTAACAGTACAAGTATAGTCACTTAGCTAATATTGATCCAGTAGGGAAATGAGTCACATAGCAAGGGTACATGGGAAGATCAAAGGCATTCCTGGAAAGGGGAGAAAGTATGGGGTCAGATGCTCTGGTCGCCCACCTATGCATCTGAGGCCTGTCTGAGCCCACTGGACCAGGTGGTGCTGTTACACTATAATCTCAAGCTTCTGTTTATCTTGCAGATCTGGCTATGGCGTCCCCTCCAGCCACAGTCTTTACTTTTTTGATGCTGACTTCCTTGAGGGCCCAGACCCTCTCTGATTTCTATCTATTTAGCTGTCTACAACAGGGGTGGGGGTTTTGGGGCTGGGGTGAGGTGAGCAGACAAGGGCAGCACTGGGGCTGGAACCTGAGGGAGTTCTGACCTGGGTGGGGAGGATGGGCTTTGGTGTGTCCATGCTGGCAGCGATGGGTCCCATTTCTGCTCTCCTTTCTATCCAGGAGACTGGGCAGGGAGCCAACAACTATACCCACTCTGCCTTCAGCAGTTGGGGTGAGCAAGGCATTTCTGTCACCCACTGCAAGCCAATGAAGACCTGGAGGACAGGTGCAGATCTGAGGCCTCCCTGCCATAGCTCAGGGGCTGCCATCCCAGGCAACCCAGGCCAGGAGCAGAGGGTGGGGATAACCTGCGAGCTGAATGTTCACTCTGGACTTAACATGTTCCACCTCAGAATGGATTGTGTGCAGGTGTAGCCTCATAGCAGGAAGAGGATTTCCGGGATGTGGAGAGAGGTGGAAAATAAGAATGCTGTTTTGTTTTCCAACATGAGCTGTAGGGTTCAAAGGGAGATTGTTGTTTGTAAATCAGGGTGAAGTGTTGGTCAGGGCAGGTCAGGCTGGAGCTCCAGTGGGGCTGAGGACGGGGCCCCCATTCTGGACACTTTGTTACCAGCTTTGTCTTTCCCCATGGCTAACCTTTGTTTCTTTTTTTTCTTGGGGTACTGGGCACTGAATCCAGGGCCTTATCACTGAACCATATCCCCATCCATTTCTAAATTTAATTTTTTTTGAATCAGTGTCTTGTTAAGTTGCCCAGACTGGGCTTGGACTCACAGTCTTCCAGCCTCAGCCTCAGCTTCTCGGAGTGCTGTGATTATATACGTGCATCACCATTCTCCGATCTTTCTTTGCCTCCTGATCCATAGGATATCAGCTATTGGTCTCTAGATGGTTACATTTTCCCCAGTAAGACATCTGATTCTTTGCCTCCTAAGTGTGAATTTTTAGTGAGCACTGAGGAGGAGATCCCACAGTTCACAGCCCTGTCTGTTCTGCTTAGCTGGTCTTGTGTCATAGCAGAGATTAAAATTGTCTGCTGTCACCCTGTATGACCGAAGCCTATGAGCCTGGGTCAGGGTTGCACTATACATACATGAGTTACTGGGCTCATCTGAATGGGAGGTGTAGTTAATGGGATTAAGCCAGACTCAGATCTGAGGTTCTCTCAGTGGTGACATTTTAGACTTGAGATCCAGGGAGATACTTTGTCCAAACTCAGAGTCACAGAGGGAACTGGGGCTGCAGAGAGGGGTGTTGACACTGGGGCCACTCAGCTATCTCCCCCTAGGCAGCCAGTCCAATGTGGGTTCCTTCACAATATGTGGGTCCCGGCCCACTGAGATCCATGTCTCATAAAGCCCTGGCCACATTGCCCTGTATCTGACAAAACATTGGCACGGGGGGCCCAAGAGTCCTGCATGGGTGAGACTGCTATGCTGGAATGCTCTCTCCAGTCTCCAGAGCAAAGCTGAAGATACATCTTCTCCCTTCTCCCAAGGCTTGAACTCAAAGGTGGCTCTGGTGCTTGGGAATTTGGGGTCTGGGGTGGGCATCAAGGCTTGTTGGGCCTCAGCGTTCCAATCTGTATGAA
Source organism: Dinomys branickii (assembly GCA_004027595.1). Lineage (NCBI taxonomy): Eukaryota > Metazoa > Chordata > Mammalia > Rodentia > Dinomyidae > Dinomys > Dinomys branickii. Next base: position 10,491 of record PVLD010029788.1, read on the forward strand.
AGGTTCAAGGCTATTCTTCTCATACCACCACTGTGATCTCTAGCATGAATTTCTCAGTACCTGGCCTTTTTTTTAAATTTTAAATTTTGTATTAGTACAAGTTCTCAGTACATTGTGCTTACATCCATCTTAGGGATTAAGTACATGCAGTTAACATATCTTACTTCTTTTTACTCCCCTTCTCTGGCCCTGTTCCTCCGCCTTCCTTTTCTTCTGGATCTTTTTCCCATTAACAAAAGATATCCTGGTTTCCTATTGTCTATTATTCTTTAAAATTACTTATACTTTTGGTTTCTCATATAAGAGAAGTTATGTGATATTTGAGTTTATGTGTCTGATTTATTTTAGTTAGTATTGTGGTCTCAAAGTGCATCTATTTTCTTACAATGACTCAAATTTATGGCAGAGTAGTACTCCATTCTGTATAAATGCCACATTTTCTTTATCCATTCATCTTTGGATGGGTGTATAGGCAGCTTCCAGACTTTAATTATTAGGATTTGTGCTGCTACACACACGGGTGTGCACAGGTCAGTACAGCATGACGCCTGACTCCTTTGGGGAAGACACCAAGTGGATTAGCTTGAATTGTGGAAGCTGGTACAACCACTATGGAAATCAGTGTGGAGAGTTCTCAGGGAACTAAAGCCAGCTGATTCTTTTACCTCCCCTCTCCTGGCTTCCTGAAACCTGGGAGAAGCTATCAGCTCTGGGTGAAGAAAGAGCTTGAAGACCTTTGATATTTAGAATGTGAAAGAGCCGCTTCTCCTTGAGCCCTCATGAGAGGGAGAACAATGTGGTTTTCCTGAATGTCTTATGGTTCTGACTTATTAATACCAGTGAGGTTTGCTTATGACATTTTGGATTTGTGATAAGATGCACGTGTTGGGGTTATGCTCCATCTACCCTCTGGGCTGGGTTGGAGTGAGCATGCTCCTTTGAGTTAGCTATTGCTGGGGCCAGCCCTGTCCTAAATGGAGAGTGGGCGGAACATTCTTGCAGCTCAAATTCAGACCACAGGATGCAAAAGGAAAGAGCTCCCAGGGTGGCTGCCTGCAAGCAAGTCCAAGGAATCTGACAATGGAGGCTACTCTGAGTGCCCGAGAGCTGCCTCTAGCCCAAGGAGACTTTCTGTCCTGCCCCCCTGCTTACCTGAAATGTCAAGCCCCAGAAAGCAGTTTCACTGCATCAGAAAATGATTTATCTCTGAAGTTAATGATCTAGAACAGTAGATTTGCTTTGGTCAAAAATCAATTTTTATTATTTGAAGAAGGGGCTGGATAGACTCTCCTTTTCATTATCAGGTCCACAGATGACAATCCTAAACTATAATTGTTCAAGGACAAAGCTTCATTTGGATTGTGGTTTGGGCACATCTGCAATTTTTCCTTCCGTTAGTTCTTAAGGCTTAAATCCACGCTTAGTGATGACTTACGTAACTTTCATTTAAAATAAACCAGGTGATTTGGTCCCCATCTAGAGAAGGGCAGCGGGGCACTTGTGGGTATAATCCAGAGCAAATGATCATAAAGTAGTTGTCTGTTTGGTGCTACCTAGGATGACTGCATTGGCTGTTCACAGTAAGAAGCTGGCGTAACATGTACAGCAAGTTGACCTAGTCCCAGGGTTGGCACATCCACAGTTGCTGGGATTTACCCATGGGGTAAGGCAAGGGAGAAGCCACGTAGCTTCTGTTGAATGGAGGAAGAGATGCAAATCCAGAGGGTGGTGACAAAGTAGCTGGAGTCTGCAAAGGTGGAGCCCAAATGGGTCCGTTCCTGATGCTCTTGTCCCCTTCAGCACATCCCTCTCACTGAACAGCTTTCTGTATGCTTTCCCCAAGAGCCAGGAATCCCACTGTCATTCTCAACACCTTCTGCCTTATCATGCCTCAGGGACCCTCATGGTCTTCTCCCATCTCTGCTTCTACCCCCTCTTGCATGAACAGACCTTTCACTGCTCAGTATCTTTCCTCCTTTGCCCATTGCCTGAGTGTTCTCACTCCTGGGCTTTAATCTTGGGGCCACCACCACCTTGTGTCTCCCTCCTTCTTGGGTAGCATGAAAGATCCTCTCATGTGTTCCACAGCTCTGCATAGAAACTTGCACCCGAGGGACTGTCTCAAGGCCATGACTGTGTTTACCTTCAAGGCTCTTAGCTTCTTGTGGGGGGATCTGACTTTTCTCTGTGTCCCCAAGGCTCAGAATGATGCCTGACACACTCCTGGGAGATGATCCATAAATACTCAGGGCAAGAACAAATGCATCTCTTTTGAGAAGCCTCCCTGGAGCTCTCAGTACACACTGACCTTGACCTTTACTGAATTTTAAATTTCTTATTGCTGATGTTATTCATTTAGCCTTAAATTGCAGGCTGCTGTATGTGGTACTACCTGATCTCCCTGCTCAAATATAAACTATCCTTCCTGCAAGGGGCCACACTCGGTGCCTGAAATGGTGCCTCTTCTGCCTGAATCTCCCCAATAAGCTACTTCTTTCATATTCATGTGTGATCTCAACGGCCTCCAGAAACATCAGCAAGCGCTTACAGTGAGATAGTTTCAATGTTAATAATCCACACACTGGTAGCTGATTACTCCCATAGTGGAGGCAGGATCTCAGCCTTCCATTACATTTAGAGGACTTGGGGACATCAGCTGGCACTCAGCCAGCCCTCTCATTTCCCTCTGCTCTCATCTCCATTTTGACTCCTTTCTGGCTACAGCTTGAGAGAGGCATTTCCACCGTCCCTTCTCTGTCCTTCTTTACAGCCCCACTTTTCATTCAGGCTGCTGTTTCTTTGAGCTCTCCAAATAGCAATAGCCCCCAAGGGCTCTACTGTATGACATATGTTTAGGTCATCCTAAATCAGAGCAGGCCCTGTGCCAGGAAGAAATGTGGCCCACACTCTGTGCCACCTTTACATCTGGTCCTCTGGCAGCTCAGCCCATAGCTAAAGTCTCCCATGGCCGCCATGAAAGCACTGATCAGCTTTGACTTGTAGTCACTTTGTCCCTGTGAAAACTCACCAATGAATCTAGCTATATTAGTTAGCTTTGCTGTTGCTGGGACACAATACCCTACACATAGAACTTAGAGGAGGAGAGATAAACTTGGCTCATAGTCTCAGGTGGTTCAGTCTATGAGTGGCTGGCTCCAAGGCAGAAGCATCGTGGTGGAAGGGTGTGGCAAAGCGAAGATATTTAGTCCAATGGGAGCAGAGTAGAGGAGCAGTGCCAGAGAGAAAGGGACCAGGACCACATGTAGTACTCAAGGTCATACCTCCACAGTCCACCCAGACACACCCAGAAGTATGCTTCGGTCAAGTTGACACAACTAATTTTAACTACCACAGTGGCCATCATTTCTTCATCCCTATCTCTCTTGCCTAGAAACCCATGTAACAAATGCAGATGATTCCTAGGCCCTGGAAGGGCATCAGCTGATGGAGAAAATGTTGACTGGACCTCATACTCCAGTTTGGGTGTGGCAAAGGACCAAGGCTCTGTGCGGGTGGTAAAGGCCCACAGTTTGATCTTTAGAAGTTGATTACATGGGTCCTTCTGATTTTCCCATGCGGAAGATTACTAGACACAGATGGATTATGTTATGGGAAAATGCCAGTTGAAGTCCACAGGTGATACAGGGACAAAGGTCCAGGATTAGTCACACTACTGAGGCCGAGCAGGTGGGAACCAAAGAGCAGAAGTGTGCAGAGTCAGTGCTGGACAGTCAGATTTGAAGTGAAGGCAGGTGTGTGGAGAGGGCAGGCCAATGATGAGCCTGCTTTCCTGGATGGGCTCCATGTCATGGTGGCCATGGTGACCTTATGGTGTCACAGAAAATGCTCACCCCAACCAGTATATTTTGATTTCTTAGTTGCCCAGGTAATAGTTCCTATTCCAGTTCCTGTTGCTCCTGTCTCTTAGGAACGCCTGGTCATTGTTGATACACACTGTGTAAACCAATCCCCAAATGACAAGACTTTCTGCATCTGTACTTCCTGTTTGCTTATCCCATATAAGCCCTAGACCACCAGAGATCAGGGCCTGATATTCTGGGCATGATCTGATCAATGCCCATTGATATCAATAAATCTGCCCCCAAGTCCTGGGCGTCTTGCTTGCTATGGCAGTGGGTCCACTATGATTTCCTGTAGCTCCTACTCAATAATGCTGAGTAGCTTTCTTTTCCTGTTACTTTGGCCATTGTACCTGTGTCTATGACAACACATTTAGGGTCCTGGTGAATCTGGGTCTCTTTTTTTTCATCATTACTAGTCTAATTTCTGCTGCCAGCTTCTGTTTCCAGCAGGAATCAGTCCTGCTTCTGTGGGCACTTCCTCAATGTCTGCACCTCTCCTCACTATTTATATAATCATGGCAACCCCATGAGGGAGATAACTTTATGCCCACTGAACAGAGATGGAAAGAGGCAAACTAAGCACCCCAGGCCAGCTTGGCAGCCCAGGTTGTGACACTTGTTCAATCATAGTGCTTCTTGTGTGGGGTGTATCAATCAGGGGAAGAGTTCTGGGGACATTCAGCAACTACTTCCTTTTATGGGAAGGCCAGAGAGGAAGGCTTCTGTAGAAGGTGCTGGGTTGAGGGTGATGGGAACTGCTAATATAAAAGAAAAGAATTCTTAGATCAGATAGTATGAATGAAAAATATTTCTGATCAAGTATTTGCATTTAGAAATGTTTTGCATATTGCATTTTCTGGAGGGAGAATTAAGATGTATTAGTTCAGTAGGTGAAGACAAATATATCTAGGTCATCAATATACCAAGACGTAAGTATGACAAAGTGGATGAGACTATCTTTTGAAAATTAAAAATACATTTTTTATCATAAAAATTTAAAAAGTCCACAAAATGAGAGAAGAAATACAAATTCTCTATGTATGCATCACAAAATTTCTGCAATTATCAACCATAACTAATATAATCTGAACAACTACTTTGAAGGTAACAATATGCAATATAACAACCACTGTAGATTTCCTATAAAAATAAACTTGTTTCTTGTCTTCTTAGGACTCTGTCTCTGTCTCTTTTTCTTTTGTGGTCTGAGGATGAAATGCAGGGTCTTTGCACTAAGGTACATTCCCAGTCTCTTTCTATTTTTTATTTTGAGATAGAGTCTTGCTCAGTCAGTAAGGTGCCCAGGCTAGGCTTGAACTTATGATCCTCTTGCTCTAGCCTCCCAAAGTTCTAGAATTACAGACATACACCCCTATGCCCAATTCTAGGACTCTTTTTCAAACAAATTCCTGGAAAAAGATAAATATTTAAGATTACCTAAATATAATTACTATATCTATGAATTGGAAAATAAATTCTCCTATATCAATAACCAGTCAAAGTTTTCATTTCCCTGAATGTTTAATAAATATTAGTTTTGCAGGTTGTTGGCAATAGGATACAAATAAGGTGCATATTGTAAAACAAATTCATATTTGTCTAATTTGTTGTAAGACAATGGCTGGTGTTGCTTGAACTTCCATGTTGTATTCTTTGCATTTTGTTGCTGAAGATCAACAAAATGGTCAGATTTTCTGTAGAAAATGGTCATCTCTTCTGTAGAGTTTCTCCCATTCTTTTTTGTTGTGAGCACCCTCACCAGGTTGGACACATGCTTTTTATCCCTTATATTGCCTGAACATAGACCCTGAGGCTCCCCGATTCACAGATTTGTTGACTTGCCGATTTTTGGGTGGAGTGTGACTTCTGGTGGTGATATCGAGTTGTTTCCTTTTAATGGTTGGAACGCACTGAAGCTTAGAGCCCTGGCGCAATAATTTCTGAGGGACTGCAAGATGGTGACCTTCCAAGTTCACCACTTTCTTCAATTACAAGCTAGAAAATTCCTTCAAAGAAAAAGCTCCATCTCACTGCCTATTGGATTTACTCTGTGACATAGGAGAATGTGCTTTGTGACATTCAAGTAATTGAAGGATCAACTTGAGCTCAGTTTTAAGCCAAATATTGGAATCAGTTTTTTTAGACATCTGCTCTGAGAATTCTTGACGCTGACCCTGGTAATAAGAAAGCAATATTTTAGTTCCTGTTTTCTGTTGTCATTGTTTGAGTCTTCAGAGTTTTGGAATTGGGCTAGAAGTGTCCATCACGTATTCCCTGGACATATATAATTTAATAGCTTCAAAACGCCATCCTTATTTCTAATAGAAAGTAACAGTAAGGTTGGAGTCTTGACTGAATTATCTGATACACATCAAGTCTACTTTGTGGGTAAGGCGGTAGTGAGCTAGTTCCATTGTCAGTGCCAGGGTCTGCAGGGAGATACAAAGGACGTGGATTCTGACATTGCCATTTACTCGCTGGGCGACCTTGGATAAATCAGCTGACCTCATGAGGTCTGAGTTTCTTATTTATAAACAGGAATGCTAACACTTACTTCATAAGGTCCTCAATGTTCAAGGAGTCCTGGCACAGCACAGGCACACACTTAGCAGGTGTGAATTTCCTTCACAATCTGGATTGCTGTCTGTATTATTGAATAAAATTGATAGTTTCAGCCTCAGAGCTTTCCCAAAGCATATGGACCTTGTTCTATGAGCATCATAAGGAAGAATGATCGATCTGTCCTTTCACTCCTAAAAACCCCTGGCAGGTCTTAGAGGTGAATTCCCCTTTCTTTCTTTGTTTTGAAGCTGCATTCCCCGAGTTGTCTGTCCTGTTTCTATCTCTTCCATTCTCTGGCTTCCTCGCTCGAATTCTGTTACCTCCTTTTTAGTCTCTGTCTACTTCCTGTCTGCTCCCTCCGCTAAGTTGTACAGCACTGCACCACACACAGTGATATGAGTCTCGATGTGTTTTTCATTAAAGCAATAATACCACAGCCCTGGGGATGTCCAGCTTTGGGAGCTCTGTGGAATTTCCAAGATGAAATCTCATAAAATTCTCTAGCTTTTCTTTACTAGAGACTCAGTGAATTTGGCAGCACCACAATGCAGGGTGTTCTGAAAGAGCACATTCTATAACAACTGTGCATGGTTTGTGGCTTGTGCACTGCATTCAGGGACAGTGGCTGGAGACTTGGCATGATTGCTGCCTGCATGCCCATGCCTTACCTTCCTTGTAGACAGAGTGTAATTCTCCCTCAGGTTTCCT
>PVLD010029789.1:0-17621 GCA_004027595.1 Dinomys branickii
AAATGCTTTTCATTAAATAACAGGAACTCTGTTCTTCCCAAATTTCCTGATTAAGTAATTAACACCAACTTCATCTCCCTAAAATGATGCACTCTGTGTGTAGGGAGATCCAACCCAGTCCCTACTCCATACAATGATGGCTAAAAACGATTCCTCATAAACCAGATAACAAGCACGTCATCAAGTGCCACTGGTTGACTTAATGTTTCCAATTCTGTTCTTCTAGTAAATCATAAGAGTGACAAGGACAAGAGGCCCTTGAGGGTAGATCAACCTGCTATGGCTTAGCTTAAATCTTTGAATAACACTATCATAAAGATGTTGTGGGTCCATCAGAGAAGCCAAGTGATTTCTCAGCTCCTTTACAAACACCACAGCTGAGGGTGTAGCCCAGCATGTGCAAGGCCCTGGGCTCAATCAGCAGCACGTGCTCACATGCATACACACACGTGGCACAGAATATAGATATGGGAGAAAATGAAGAACTCGAAAGCAAAGCAACTCAGGGACCACCTTCGATAATGACCACAACGCAAGCTATTAAGAGAAAGGAAAGAAACGAAGAGGAGACGAGAATGTGGATCCCATTCCGAGGAGGGGGTCAGATGGCCCTTCTGAGCAGAACTGGAGTCTAAATACATCGAGCATCATTCTGCCTGTACAACGGACCCAAGCGACTAAGCCAGGGGAGGAAGAGGACCCTCTGAGCGATGAGCAGGAACGGCGAGAGCCTCCGAACAGACAACCCAGGCCCAGCTTAGCAACCTGGGATCCAACTTCCGATTTTCTGAATATCCTCACCGTTATGGCAGTTCTGTGATAATTAACCTTTAAATTAGCTACTGGGCTGGACAGCAGCAGATGGGTCACTATGGGCAGGGAGGTGGCAGGGAAAGGGGAGAAGACATCGGAGATAGCAGTCTCAGGAGGGCGAGGACATCTGCTTTGCTCCCTGCTGTATTCCCACGACCTAAGTCACCACCTAGCAGTGCTCGGCGCTCCGCAAGTATTCATTATATGACTAGACAGTTCTCCATACAATGTCTACTGCTTAACGAAAGAGAGCAGAAAAGAAGAGGAAATTCTGCCCTTTCTCCTGAAAGAATCAGAGAACAAGACTCAGGTGAAATGTTCTCCATTTCTTGCATCTCTCCCCCAGCTACTTCTTGGCTGAATACAGGAAATAATAGTAACTAAAGCTACTCTGTCGGAAGCTTTCAACCCAAGCTTAGCCACTGATCAGAAAGAAGGCAGGAAGCTTTACGCGTATGCACCGCCCAAACAGGCAAGAAGCCCAAATTAAGGGAGCGTGTTCATCTTTGCTAGGATTATACTTCCTAAAAGTGGTAGAACTCCTCATTCATTCTTGGTAGATTACATATTTCTACTACGAACCAACCAATTACAGCAGCAGCAGCGACAACAAATTAGTACACTACTACATCGGAAGAGTTTAGTGTCCTCCTCCCCTTTATGTTTCAATCAGACAGTCTTTTCCCAGATGTTGATTATCATAAAATACAAACACATAAATTGTTGCCATCCTTTTTTGGAAGGCAAAGGTGATTTATGAATGGTTGTAACACTGGCTAGACAAAATAACAGATGGTGTACAAATAACAAATGTGCTGTGTCCCTCAAATTAACCGTTGTTATCACCAGCAAGCATTTTTTAAATAATTTAAATGGGATTTCATTGCTATAGTATGTGTCAGTGTAAAAAAAGGTTTTGAAAATTTTACCCAATTATTTAAGGTTACTCAGCTGACCCATATTTTAGAGGCTGAATCCACTATACCAATAATATGAGAGAGCATTAATTTGGAAAGGATCACATTATTACTCTGCAGAACACTGGAAAAGAAAGTAACCTGTTTTTCTGAGCTTTTTCATGCATTACAACTTTACTAATGTAATTTAGACTGGAGAAGCTAATTAAATTATGGCTGTGGTCTGCAGGCCTGAAAGCAATTATGTAGACTTTAAGTTTTCCTGTGAAAATTAAACAGAGAAAGTCTAATATTGCCTGAACTCACCTTCTCCCTCAGTGGTAGGAGCTGGGTGAATTGGCATTTGATTCTACTAAGAACATACTCATTTATCACGTAGATTTCTCTAACGTAAAAGAATGTAGCAATATAACATCATTTCTATTGACTACCTAGCAAGATGGTGGACAGCTAAGGTAGTTAAAGCAGGACACTATGGCAGTGAGCGCACTGACTTGAGTGACACAAACCTTGATTCACATTTCAGCTCTCCCACGGCACAGCAGGATTCCACGCCTCTCACATACCCCTCCGTCTGCTCGTCTGTCACATGGCAACAGTACACATCTCAAGTTGTTGGGAGTATTATATAAAACAAGATGTGTGAGATACTTGGCACAGTACCTGGCACACTGTTGCCTCTGATAAATAAATGTTGGCTTGTTGTGGCCATTTATGTACTAACATTTCTCATTTACCCCGTCTATGGGAATTAATTGGTCCTCCATTTGACATGGATAAAGGGGTCTTCCAATCCCAGAAGGCCCAGCGCCTGTTCCTCAAACCAAATCAATCCTACAGAAGGGCTCTCTAACCCTTCCTGGTGTGAGGTTATGAGATAAAATCAGAAAAGACCTAAGAAAACCAAACTTGTAGAGAGAGGCAGACAGAGACATGAAGGAAAGGCTTCCAGGTGGCATTCCAGCCCTGCAGCAGCTGTGTCCCTCCTCTGCAGGTAGCTTGGCTGTGGGACCAATCCATACCTCATGTGTGTGGGCGCATGAGCTTTGTTATTTGCTATGAAAGGGGTTCTAACTGATAAAGCTGTTATGGGGGGTAGGCACCCTTAGGGAAAACACCTGTTAGTTTTATCAGCCTAATTACTTTTGTGAGGTAATGCACCACCTGGCCTCATTTATTAGATATAAGGAAATAATGTAACCTTAAGTCACACTGAGACTTGGCATAAAAGTAATTTCTATTAAACTACATGATAATTTTACATCTTCACTCATAACAATCATGAAATTTTATTTGCACATATTTGCTAATACTGGCATACATGGACTGACAGAGTAATTGAAAATGTCATCCATTCCTTCCTTTTTATATTGTAAGATATATGCAATGTCACATAAGAGAGAAATACTCCCAATACTTGGCTCTCTAAAATATGAAACATTTAACAAAAGAAAACAGCGTAGCCTGAGTTAGAATATTCAGTATTACTAATACAAATAGATAGCCAGCAAAAGATCAGAGAGAAAAGCATAAATCCTATATGTTACCTCAAAAGGTGTTTATTAACTGTTAATATACTATTTAAAGCTGTGTATGCATATACACACATATATATAGCTACATGTGTATAAACACTAAATTAATTAAGGCTCATTTTTTTACTATGACTATTAATGAAATATCATTTCAATTATGCAAAACAGACTTTACCAGATGGAAGCAGAAATGATGCTCAGATAACCCTAATAAAAATCACAATTGTTGTATCATAGGGAAATCAATGAACAAAATAATTTTAGTTGGTGGTGGTGCTGGGGATAGAACCCAGAGCCTTGCACCTGCATGGGCAGCACTCTGCCACTAAGGACCTACACTTCCACTCCCAAGTGCTTTCTTATTGCTCTGTAAAAAATCAAAAGCAGAAGAACCTTTCCTCATATGTTTCTCATATATATATATCCATACACTGGGTGGGCAATGGCAGCAATATATGCAGTCAAATATACACATATATATACACCAATTAATGTCACACATATGCATAAATTCATGATGTGTACACCACTTAGCCACTGATCTCTTTGGTCCTTCTTGACTCTCAGTGTCTACAGTCTATTATATACAAGGTGTGATCTAAATATATGCTGGATGCTTTAAGCTTTAAAATATGCATTACAGTGAGAGACACACTGCCATTGACCCCCTTCAAAATACTCTCCCTTACTTCCAACACACCCATCCCAACGCTCTTGACATTTTCTGAAGCAATTCTGTAAGTCCTCTTTCATGAGGTTTTTTTTTAAAGAGGTATAATCAAAACATCAGTGAATGCTCCTGCCCTCCACCAAGAGTAAAGAGGGCTCATAAAAACACTGCTGTGCATGCTCCCCACCTTATGCACCAGGCCGGGCACCATCTGGCTCTTTGCCAAAGCCAGATGACCACGAAAGGCAAACATTTTGGACAGATTCCCAATATCCAGGCAGGCATGACAGCACAATTGAAAACACTCAAAGATGAGGCCTTCCAGAATGGCTTCAGAGTGTGCCATGTGTGATGGGAGAAATGTGCTCAAAGTTAGGATTAATGCCAATGTGTCTGTTACTGTCATTTTTTAAAAAAATTTAAATATTCACTGCATTTTTGATCACACCTCATATCTACATACACATAACGACTAAATTTAAAGACACTTTTGGAGATAGATTATTCCATAAAATCAATAGCAGTTTTAACTAGTGACCATGAAGTTTGAATCATAAAATATGTCCATTGGGCTTGGAGGGGTGGGGCTTGTGGATCTCTGCTCACCTGCCTGCTCCCGCATCTGCGTGTGGCAGGAGCGAGGGAGGAAGACAGAAGCCTAAGCACCCTGTGCATATGCAACCTTCCCCCTGAATGGAACTGCAGGCAGGAGCAGAGAAGGCCCGTCGCTCCTGCCCGCTGCAGAGGTTAGGACAGTAGGCGTGTCCGAGGCCACCTGTGGCTGTGAGTCTCACAGAGGAATTCAGATCTGGGGCTGATAACAGCAAGGGCGATCAGCAGCACAAGGAAAGAAACCAAGGGCTATAAATGCAAGGTTAAGCCGCTCGAGACCCTGAGAGCCAAGCAGGAGCAAGGAGGCCACGGCCAGACAGCTCATCAAGGAGCAGAGAGAGATTAAATCGATGAATGGAAGGCCAGTCAAAAACCCGGGGCACAGGCTTCACCCTCTGTCCTTGCCTTCCACCACTGGATAACCCTGGGCAGCACTGCAGTATTCTCTTATCTATGTGTCGGTGTTTCTTTAAATCATAACTCTTGATCTGTCTAACTTACTGAGCGAGTTCAGAGAACGAATGTGAAAGTGATTTAAAAAGTAGAAAGAACAATAACATTGTGAGAGATCTGTTGTTGCACTGCATTGCTTTTTTTTAAGCAGACTAATTATAATCAAATAAAAGCAATTCAACTGCACTACAAGGAAAAATTATTTATTGACATGATGCTGGCTGAGTGAAACTACTTCCATACTGCTAAACAAGATAAAAGGGCTACTGACGAAGCTGTCAACTTTGTAAAATTTCTGTAATTATTCAGGTGATTTTAGTTCAGTTAAAAATCACATTTACTTAATAATTATTTAACAGCGAATGAATTACTCTAATAGCTCAGTTTTTCCAGACAGGTACATGTCACCCACTCAGTCCTATATTCTTAACGTTATGATTTTGGAAAGAAATTTATTAAAATGCCATGTAAATCTCTATACTTTTTCTTAAGCAATTTATAATCTGTCTCCCAAAAAATAAGTGAACCGTAATTCTGACTCAGTTTTCCTTGTCTTATAAAAAGCCCCGAAAAAAAAAATAATAATAATAAATAAATAAATAAAAAGCCCCGAAGACTACATCCACTTGTTCACGTTATCTCCTCAGTAATAGCCTTTCTCTTCCTTTCCACAGACTGTCAGTCATTAATCCTATCTACCTCCTCATTTCCCCTTTTGCTAACTACTCCTGATTCACTGGGCATTAGCTCCAGCGAGTTCCAACACTGTCTGAAGTGAGGCTGCACATAGCCTGGAGAGCACCAGAGCAGGCGGCTGGCCTGTGGGCCAGGAGGAGGGCTGCGCTGTGTCAGCCAGGTCATGTCCACTGTGGCTGGCTTAATCATTCTTTACCCTCAGATCCTCAGCAATAGCAATGGTCCCCAGGGAACTAGGAAGAGCTGAACTTCTGATACGGATATTGGTAACACACACACACACACACACACACACACACACACACACACACACACACAGAAAGACAGAGACACAGGAACCACAGAAGAGTTCAGAAAGGGAACATGCCCAAGAATACACAAAGCCTGAACTCAGCTGGGAAGGGAGAGATAAAAACATGAAGAACCTACAGGCAGAAAAGCGAGGATGGGCAACAGAATACAGGCAAGGCAGAGAATTACTAAAGACCACCAGTAAATGTTTAGTGGAGACATCCCATATGGAGCTCAGAGAGGCACGGCATGGGCCAGACAGAAAAGCTGAGGCCATGCCACTAGGCAGCATCTATGGCAGGGGAAGGAGCCTGCATCCTGCTCGGGGCTACTGGCAGCTTTTAAATCCACGCTGTGCTTAGGCTGTATCTTTCCAGTGGCTATGTTCGTGGAGAGAGACCAATTACAGAACTAATGAAAGATGCCCGGCAAAAGATGGAAAGGGCCTAATGGAGAGTGGTAATATTAGCATTGGTTTTTAAATATTAAAAAAATGTACAACTCTAAAAACATGCTCACAGAAAAAATGGAAAAAGGGAGCTAGGCGTGAAAGCATTAAAGAGAAAAATGACATAGCAAAGTATTATCTGGAACTAAAAGTAAAGAGATGGATCCACTTTGGCACCCTAGGGCATGGTACACATAACTTATTCAAAATGGGCTTATTAACACAACTGGAAAAAACCATAATAAGATTTCTTCTTGTACTAATGTCTCCAACATTGAGTTCTGCGGTGTCACACAGGATAACTAATGTTCAAATGTTCTCTATTTCTGAAAGCAGCTGTACCTAAGTCATGGTAAACAACAAAAGTGCAAAAGCCATTATGGGTAATTTTCTTCCATTTACTTTTAACAGTAGGTAAAATCAGCCAGCATTACAGAAATAATATCAAGAGTATGAAAAAATTGCTAATCGTAAAACAAAAGAATACATAAAGTTAAATTGACATAACTTTTTTCTCTTGTCTCCCAGATATGGTATCAAAAGCTGATGCTTAGAAATATCCCGGATGTCCTAGCAAACTAAGACCTCAAAAGGTGATTATGTTTTTAACCTTTCAATTACTGACCACTAAGAAGAATCTACAGCAAAGGGAAGCCTTGATGATGACCTTTTTGTTCTACTGACTTTCTCTGTAAAGGACTGGGAAAGCAAAGAGATAAGAAAAACAGATAGAAACAGACTTTTAATTGAGTAAAGTAATGTAAGGGAACTTCTCATTTTTCATCCAAGTTATAAAAAACAAAACTGTACTAGTATCTTCTTTCTTGTAGTATGAGGTAGAAATGTTCGGCCCAAATTCTTGGTCCCCTGCCATCTGGATGACACCACGCCACACACATACACGCTCCTTTCCCCATTTCCTATCCAGGTAACAGGCCTTTCACCACCAGGCTGGGCTGCTCATCTCCTACACAGAGCTGCCCACCACCCTGGCGAACTCTCTGTGGAGGATCCTTGAGGGCAGAAGGGACAGGGTCCTCGAATGCTCCTGTGACTCTCTCTACTCTGACCCTCAAAGTCTTTCTCTCCTGGGATGCACAGCTGAGCGCCTGACTACGCATGTTTCACTGCTTGCTTTCTCGCGCCCTGCTAGTTTTGAGCTCCAACTCAACTCAATCCATCACAAACGTGTCTTACACTTCTTTATCCATTCCTGATAATGCTCAGATGACAAATACATGTGTTCAATAAATAAGCCCCACTATGTGTCACAAAGCACTGTAGATATTACCAACTACAGCAGGGAGAAAACAAATCTTGGTCTTCACAGAGCTTGTACTCCCCAGGCTGGGATGTGAGGGCAAGAAATAATAATATGATGAACAGGTGAAATTGGGAATACCAAGGGAAGATGAGAATGCTGGCAAATACCTAATCAAGGACATGGCATTTAGATGAAGACCTGTGGGAGGAGGCACTGCACATGCAGCATCTGGGAGGTGCAGCCATCCAGGCAGAGGAGAGGGCAAAGGTTCACAGATATGAGGAAAGCTGGGCTGTCCAAGGAACAGCAAGATGGCCATTGTGGCAGGAGGACAAATGAGAGGGACAGCAACAGGAGACCAGGTCAGAGACATGACATGGAGCCAGCCACAGCCCTCAGCCTGTCAGCCAGCCTGAGGAGTCAGGCGTCTCTGAATCAGAAGAGGGGCTTCAGGCTTGTGGCACAGTAGGGAAGAACTATGACTTCAATTTTCAAAAGCTCCTTCTGGCTGCTGCATGGGAACTTTCTTACAGGGGCCAGGGCCAAGCCGAAGATGAGCAGAAGGAAACTGTAGTCATCTAAGTGACAAGTGGTGGTGACTTAGGCCAGGAGCTAGTGGTGCAAGTGACCGTGAAGGATCAGGTTCTGATGTCTTTTGAAGGACACAAGGCAGGATTTGCTGATGTGATGGGTGTGAGTGATAAAAGAGCAAAGAAGTCAGTGGGCGCCCAAAGGCTTCTGCTCTGAACGGTGGAAAAGCTAGAGCGAGGTGCACAGACTGCCGGGAAGTTAGATGCAGCTGGCAAGAAGGGCGGGAGTTTGCCGATGTTTGTCTTTTATTCTAGGATACCTGGGGTTGGTTTTGTTTCATCTTAAAAATCAACCCATTAGCCTCCCTAGTGCTCAGCACATCGCTTCCTCCCCGACACAGCTATGCTTTCTAGGCTCAAGGATATGAGGAAAAGCACATGATGTTGAGTTTATCCCTTCCAAAGAACACTCTATAATTTGGGTTCATTTTCTTGGGTTTTAAATTTCTTGCTGGTGGTGATGAGGAATCATGATCATTTAGCTCAAAAACATTACTGCGGTAGATTGTAAAGTCAGAACAGAAAACAACTTTTTCACCACTCACTTACACAAATAATCATGTTTTCTTCATCAAACATTTATCAGGTGCCAGATATTTCGAAGGCATTATATAGGACACCACACTGTTAAATCAGATTCCTCAACTCAGGGCAAATCAGAGATTTTTAACATCTTTAAACAAATCAACAGAAATAAAAGTAGCTTGTGTTGGGAATTTACTGGATAATGTCTGTTGAGTGGAGCTCAAGTTTCTTATCTATAAAGTGAGCGAATCTGGGGTAGTTCTTCTCTAAGGATCTTACCCATTCTAATGTTCATGTTAAAGATATAAGTAATCTTTAAAATGTTCCTTTGAAAAAGAAAGGAAGAGAGAGAGAGAGAGAGAGAAAGAAAAAGAAAGAAAGGGGGGAGGGAGGGAAGGAAGGAAGGAAGGGAAGAGGATCATAGCTTTGAGAAGACAGATGCAAAATCATCCAAGGAAGCAGGCAGTATACTGATTACAGAATTATGAAAATGGAAGGAAAAAACAGGTTTGAAAGCCCAGGAGAGCTGTGATTACAGAGATGTTTAAGTATTATGCTAGTGCCAAGAATTATCTCTCAGTATGCGCTGGAAAGTCAATGAGAACATGTAATTGGGAGAGGAACAAGGTTCACTCATTGTCAGGAACAGGCTGCAGTAGGGAGAATAGATGAGCACATACACATTACATACAGGAGACAGAAACTTGTAATGTGAAAAACGCTACAAAAACCAACAAATGATTCTGGCTAAAACTATTCCAAAACTCTAGACAAAAGGGTGAGAAGTCTGGAAATCATGGCACGGTGTGGCGCACATCTAGGTGTGTGCTGTATGCTTATGCACGTATATAGGCCTGCATAATACACATAAGACAGAGGACAATTATCGCTTATTTGCAGGGTATTGGTTCTAGAACCACCCACAGATTCCTCCAAAATGGTAGATGCTCAAGTCCCTTATATAAATGGCTTTATATTTGTAAAGAACCTACATACAGTCTCATATGTACTTTACATCATCTCAAGATCACTTGTAGCACATAATTCAATTCAAATCCTGTATCAATAGTTGTTACACTGTATTGCATCAGAAATAACTATAAGAAAAACGCTGTACTTATTCTGTACAGATGAATATGTTTTGTTTTTCCAAATCATCTCAGTCCATAGTCACTGGAATTTAGACAAAGATAACCCAAAGAAATGAAGGGCCAGCCATACTGGGAAAGGATAATTCTTCCAAGACATAAATAACAGTTCTTAGTGAAGTGAAGGTTTGATGACAATGGGAAACTTGAAAATGACTTTAAACTCTCAGCAGGATGCCAGGAGACACAGTGAAACCATTAGCAAGAAATAAAAAGTGATGTGACAATAGACGTGTGTGGGTGTGTGTGTGTGTGTGTGTATGTGTGCGCACGTGCGCACTGTTCATGTACAGCCCATAAAACTAGGTGCAAAGGCTCCAGAAAATCAGGAACCTGAGGGAAAATGTATTGGACCGAAAATTCCTTCCAGGAGGAAGCTCCACAGCACAAGGGCTGCTTTCTCAATGTCCGGGCAGTGCTAGCACAGTCGTGCAAGCGTTTCCCAGCTCTGCTACCCTTACAAGTAGCAAGTTCTTATGATTTACACTACTGGATACAGAACAGGGCCCTCTCAGGATGGCTTTTGCTGTGTGATGGGAAGGATGGAAAAGTGTTTAGAATTGCATGATATTTTCTCAAATATATCAGAATGCTTTTGTTGTCAACAGTGAAAAAAAGTCACAACAGAGCTATATATTGGCTCCAAAACGTATTACAAATTGTCTCTTGAATTTACAGTATGACAGATTGGCCTCTGCTACCACAGTGGCTCCCAATTCAATTTTTTTTTTTTTTTTTTTTTTTTTTTGCGGTACTGGGGATCGAACTCAGGACCCTGCGCTTGCTAGGCAAGCGCTTATTCCACTGAGCTATATCCCCAGCCCCTCCCAATTCAATTTTAAGCAAAGATATCTAAGTACTACAGGTTATTTTTAAGTTAAATCCTTTTATCTACTTGTACAAAGTGTTTTTCTATCTTTAGTGAACAGAAGTTTAAAAATCTTACTCTATAAATATTGAAATATTTCTGTATTTACTCTTCCATATGAATAATTTATTTTACTTGCATCCGTTTATTAACTAACTTGTCTTAATATACAGGTATACATACATTTTATATAATAGAGAAACACGCATTTTTATTTCTTAAAAAAGTTATTCTTGTAGTTACAGTATGCTTTTTACATAAATTCATTGTTTTCTTAAATTTATTTCCTTTTTAAAAATGACACTGAAATATACTACAATTTTAGTTCCTGATTTTAAGGATCTAGATATTTGTTGAATAATGACATACCTGATGAAATACTCAGAAGAAAAGTCTTAAGTATTACATTTTGAATGGTGTTGGGCAATTTCCTAGATGGGTTTTTGGTCTCCTGACATGTGTTTTTTATGATGTATTGAAGAAACCAGTCTCACCTGTTTTTGATTGTAGATTTCTTCGTGGTTCTTCAGGGGCCTCAATGGGCTGATCAGCCAGGAAAACTCGAGCTTGGTCCACAGCATTCAGGACAGAATATTCTTTCTCCTTTAACTCACGTCTCAGTGCCTTAGCAAAAAAGAAGCAAAAGTTGAATTTCACCTCATGTATTCAGTAAATAAAGGAATATCTTCAGTTAGACCTCTGACCATTCCTGTCAAAGGAATGATTAACAACTAGCACTTAACTTAAATTGTAACTGAGAATGTAGATTATTTAGATAAAAATTATGGAAAATATGAATAAAAGAAACGGGGGGTTCCTGCAGAAATTAAACATTAAAGAAAGAAAGAAGAAAAAATGAAATGAAGGAAGGAAACTTTAAAATATGCACCTAAGGAAATTGCTACAGAGCGTTTGAACTTAAACATAATGGACTTTTAGAGTTCCCACACTGTCAAATTGCTGAAATACACTAGTCTGTTCTAAAATACTTTTCTCTTGTAAGACTGACAAAAAAATTGCATCCAATGGTACTGAGGAAGGTAATTTCACAGATAGAAATGAGATCCTCATAAGTGTTTTACACTCGGAATACATTAAGAAAACAATTAAGAGAAATTAAAGTACATGAAATCAAAACTAAACCAAAGAGAACACATAAAAGAAAGTCTCCAATTATCTTAAAATATGTTCCACCTCTCCTGCTGAGGCAATTATTATTTTGTGAGTTTTTTCATACAAATTGATGATTCTCTGAACAGCTTGTCTTTAGTACATTTATTCATGTAAGTAGGGCTAAACTCTCACATCTTCTCCTATAAAACTTTGATGATTAAGACCCTAATTGACTAGGGTTTAAAAATAAAACATTTTCAGGAACCACTGCAAGACATGAGTAAATAAAGGTTTTTCATGCATCATTTTAACACTGTAGCTAAATCAAAATTGTTTTTGATATTGCTACTCTCAATATTATAAAACATATGTCTGGTTCTTATATTATGTTTTTGGTATATTTCCTTGGAAATTCACTATACAAACTGATCTGTAATTTTCTAAAATACTGCACTCAAATCCTTTACATTCAGTGTAATCTTTTCTTCTGAACATGACTAAGTTTTAATAGTATTTGACCTATGTTAGGATAATAGGCTATTTGCAGGCTAAATGCTCGCTTTCCACAATCAAAATAAAAGAATCTAGAAATATCAGAAAAACACTAGCGTGAAGTTGAAAGGGACAGAGGGGTGAGATACATTAGCAAGGAGCAGTGAGGGGACTGACAGGATACTATTTTATGTGATGATCACTGTACATACTACAGTATTTGACTTTTAAACTCTGGGAAATTATCACCTTGATAAAAAAATTCAAGAGAATACAAGTGAACAAAATCATCCATACACCAAGTGATAAATACAGGATAATGTGTAGAATGAAACACACTTCTCTAAAGTCCCCAGACATGGTGATTATGCCCTTTCTAGCATCTCTAAGACCAAAGGATAACTTAGAAGCTACCACAAGTCAACAAAATCTCCAAATCAGTGAGTTATATCAATGAGCATTGTATGCCTGTGTTGGGAGAGAAAAAAGATTATGCCTCTGCTAGCTCCCGTTTAAGAGAAACACAGCTTGTGAAGTTCTAGGTGTGGTACTCCAAGAAACAAAAAAAGATTATCTTCTGAAATTTAAAGTTTCAGGTATATGAGGCTGGGTGTGCACGACACCTTGGATTTGATCCTTAGCAACGCAAACATAAAAACTAAAAATAAGATTTCTCTTATATGGCAATTAAAGAGACACAAGACAACTGGAAAAATGACACTTTAAACCCAGAAATATACAGACTCAATGACAAGTCTTGGGACAATTATTTTAACTGAGATCATTGTATTGTTAGAGGAAGAGGCACTACAGGAATCAAAACGCCTCTCCCATTCACTTTCAAAACCACCTGGAAATACAAAATAATAATATTGAAAATAATCAGGTTACCTTAAAAACAGTAGCTGTGAAAAACAATGATATCACAGCAAAATGATGATTTTCTTACTTTAATGGCCAAGGGTAAACCCAAGTCTAACCAGTTAGTGTGGAGCAATAAAGATTCCTAGATTGATATGCAGGGTTGTGCTAGTTTTCTTTCCTGGGAAGGGAAGTACCAGGAATTCGCCCACTTAAATGCCAGCTGCTGAAGAAAAGGCAGTAGCATTAAAACAACCCCTCTTCGCTCCGGCTTATCCAGTGGGGAAGAATCCACAAACAGCTCTCTTACAGACTTAGTACAAAAGAGCAACCAGAAAACACAGGTGACGATGTGGAAGGACACTGAGCATTGGGAGGTGATGAAATATAAAGCAGTGTAAATTGGAGAAAGATGCACAGATGCGGCGCTGGTCCTCTACAGGTAGGAAATGCTCAGGGAGCACACATTCCATGGGGCGAGTCCAGGAGACGCTGTGGTGTGGTACAGTATTCCCGACTGAAAGTTCAGGTTACTAAGATTCTGCAAGGTATGCATTGGAGGAGAATGTGGGCAGGAAGATGGGAAAAGAGATTTGTCCTGCTGGGGATATAGCTCAGTGGAATAAGCGCTTGCCTAGCAAGCGCAGGGTCCTGAGTTCAATCCCCAGTACCGCAAAAAAAAAAAAAAAAAAAAAAGATTTGTCCTGAGGTTGTTTCCAGAATTTCAAATATCCAAGTGGAAATACACATTTGTCTGCAGGAAGGATATTTGGAAAACTGAACTGTCAGTTCCCCTTATGCTGGCATTCTATCAGTTTTATAGGGATGTTCTCATAGGGCAGCAACTCCCTCCTGTCCCCAGATATTCCCTCCAGCCTCCCTTTGCCCCATGAAGGCCTTCTGAGTGAGCCCCACCCTCTGGCCTGGTCGAGGAGGTAGCAGTTGCTCATCCTCCCTCTGACATTCTCCATTCCATTATTCTGCCTAACTACTTCTGTCTTTCCCAGACCTATCACCTGCACTCAGCAAGGTAGGTTACAGTTGTTGCCTTGACTGTTTATTCTCGGTCTTTCTCAAATCCAAGCGCCAGGGACCTTTTCTGGTCTTTTCATTGCACTAAACAAAGCACGCAGTTCAGTGCTATGTCTGGGACCAGCAAAGCCTTTGGGGGACTCTGAAATGCTTTCTGATAGAGGTGGGGCCTAAGCTGAGTCCCAGAGACAAGGGGGTTCTCCCACCAGAGGAAACAAGACAACACTCGCAGGGAAGGAGGGGAAATCCCAGTGTGCACACGGGGATGCAGCACCTGTAAGCACCAGCAGCTGAGCCTAAAAACGCAGGCAGAGAACAGCTCAGCAAGGCCATGGTTTGGTCTCTGTCTGATGCTTGGCTCATAATGGGTGATGGGAAACCACAGAAGAGCTGGGCCATCAGGTTGGGGGTGACCTTTGATATTATAGTTTTGTTTTTATACTAACATTTCCAGGTCCCCTGGATTCATAAGAAGTAAGTCTGACTCTGAGAAAGCCTCACAGGACTCTTTTCTTTACTGACCACATTAAACTCCAGCACTTCATAAAGTAATTCTCTCTGAACAGTCATTTACTGGGGAGTGTCTGCCAAACTCCCGACATGCCCACACAGGGAGGCACAGGGTCAAGCAAGGTAGGACCAGACCACACCGAGTCAGTACAAAGACCAAGGCTCTGGCCCTAGGGTCAACTCACTATCCAATATCCTAGAAAACAGCACACATCTCATATCTGTTCATACTCAGCCTAGCAAATTTAATTTTGTTGTTCAATTTGTCCTATTTCAATTATATTTAATTGCACGTCAAAAATGGATTTATCTTCCAGCAGCATTATGCACATAATCATTTTGCCGCTCTTTGCTTCTCAATTAGACATAAAAGAAAGACTGCATTTTCCAACCACCTGGTGAACATTAATGATAAGGTTATTAGACTGCAGTGAGTTGTTTTGTATACAAAGCTACAAAGTGGCATTCAGTTTAAAACTTGAACATCACATGACTTGCACATAGGCTATCTTTAATGACTATAACATAACCTAATTGGAATTTTTCTATTTTAATTACTTTATATTTTCATCAAAAACAGTTCTACTTCAAGACAATAACAAACAGGGAGAAGGAAGTGGAGAAACTGGGACCCTTGTGCATTGTTGGTGGGAATATTAAACGGGAGGCCAGTGGGAAAGTACCTCGTGGTTCCTCAAAATGTTAAACACAGGGTTTCTCTATGACCTGGCAAATCCATCTGTAGGTACATCCAGAAAGTAACTGAAAATATCTCTCCACATAAAAACACAAACTGGTAGTAGGACAGATAAACAAAATGTGGTCTATGGACAAAATGGAATCTCAGCAATGAAAGTGAATGGAATACGGACACATGCTGCAGCATGGATGAATCGTAAGAACACGCTCAGTGAAAGAAGCCACACACAAGCGCCAACAGGATGGGGTTCCATCACTGTGGAATGCCCCAAGGCGTATCCACTGAGGGCGAAGGACGACAGGGGTTGTGTAGGGTTGGGTGTGTGGGAAACGGAAAAGGACTGCTCATGGGTATGTGCCTTCGTGTGGAGGGAATGAAAATGTTCAGACTAAATGCTGATGATGGTTCACAAATCCATACACACACTAAAAGCTGCCAACGTGTACACTTCAGAGGGATTCTGTAAGTGGATAATATCTCAATGAGGTTATTTCTTTCTCTTTTTTGGGCAGTACTGAGGATTGAACCCAGCCGCTCACACTAAGCTACATCCTAACCCCTTTTTATAAAGTGAGACGGGCTCTCACTAAGTCACTACTTTGCCCAGGTTGGACGCGAACTTGCACTCTCCCTGTCTCGATCTCTCAGGGTGCTGGGATTATAGGTGTCTGCCAGTTTGTCCAGCTTTTTAAAGCTGTTTCTTAAAATATAAAAATAATGCTGCTTTTCTATTCCGGGTGGGGGAAACAACCCTCAAAATCCTCCAGGTAATCTTTTGCTTTTTGAATTTTTATCCCCATACATTTACAAAATAATACTCATCTCCCATATGGAAGGTGTTCAGTAATAAGATGTCTGTTCCCACTCAGCTTCCTCTAAGATAGCCTGTCCTGATGTATTGTGGCCACACCCACACTCCTCCATCGTGTTGTTAAGTTCATACAGGCTAAGGCTCAGGCTTCAGTCATTTGAAATCCTCTCTCCCTGGCACCCCTCTGCTCTTCAGTCTCATGTGCTAATACACTAATTGTTAGCTTTAAAGTCTCGGTTTTGTTTATAAGTCTTTCCTCTTCTTCCATCCCCCTAACTCTTTCAAATTCAGCACACTCTCCAGGGCTGGTGGTATTCTGAGTGCCAGCAGCAGAACAAACTGCTGCTTATCCAACTTTAACTGCCTACAGCAATGTCCAAATATCCTTTAATGGTCTGGGAACATGACTGCCCATCTGCTGTAACTTAGCAGGAAGGACAGAGGAGTAAGGGATATAAGGAGGTATAAAGAAGTGACTGGCATGGCTTAGGTCAGAATCACTCCCAAATCAATCAGCTGCCCTTCATTCCTACGGTGAGCAGAGCACCGCCCCGCGTACCAGCTGAGCGGCTGCCAGACAAGCCGCAATGACATCAGTTATTCCTGGCAATGCCAATGTGGACAGGACCCTGCAAATCTCTCCATAAGAAAGTGGGATCACGGCAAGCTGGAGGGAGAAGGGAAGTCCCTCCTCTCCCTTTGTGTCCTGAACTAGCATCCATCACACTGGATGGATTGAGAGCAGGAAAACGCAAGTGCGTGGGCATGTTCTAAATCCCAGCTCTAATACCCTCTCTTTCAACAATAGTGCTGCTCTCCTTCCTTCAGTCGAGAGCCTTCATCCAAATCATCTGTATGTGTAGCTCCCAACTTTTCTAGGACACACTGTTCTTCAACTTTTTAGATGACATGACATTAAAATTGTAGGCAAATCAGATCCCATCATTCCTGCTTATAAACCTTCAATGGCTTTTGTGGCACAAAGAATATTATTCTTCCAACCAATACCTAAGCCCTCTCTGCTCTTCAGTCTCATGTGCTAATACACTAATTGTTAGCTCTAAAGTCTCGGTTCTGTTCGTAGAATATCACAAACTTTTCCCAACTCACAGCCTTTGCAATTGAAATAGCTTTGTTTATATCTTCAATGGCAAATGTTCACTAGATTTCAGCACCTGGAACATCTTATGGATGGATGGATGGATGGATGGATGGATGGATGGATGGACGGATGGATGGGTGGGTGGGTGGGTGGGTGGGTGGATGGATGGA
>PVLD010029790.1:0-17620 GCA_004027595.1 Dinomys branickii
CAGCGTCTGGGACTTTCCCACGTCTCGCCCCGGCAGCCTGGTTCGCCCTACCACATCTCCCCCGGCATCTCAGAGAAATACGCCCAGTTTAAACTTCCCAGCCGAGGTTCCGGCATTCACGCTCACCAAGTCTGTCTCGAGCTGGTGGTGTTTATTGAGGAGGTTCGCTCCCTTGCTGCTCACCCGGTCGCCATCTTCTGTTTTATTCATTTTAATATGTTTAAGAATTCCCAAATTTTGCTTGTTGGAGAATTTTAGCTTTAGTGTAGTTTTTTTCAGAAATATGTTATATATGAATTAAATCTATGTTCATTTATTGACACTGTTACATTCTAACATAAAATCTATCTTGGAAATGGTTTACAGTTATTGGAGAATTTGTATTCTCCTGATTTAGGTAATGTTTTCCATAAGTACTGAATTACAGTATTCTATATTGGTGAATATATATTTAGTGAGAAAAACATTTTCACTTAATAAAAGATTGTAATTGTGGAAATAAGTTTTGCTCTCCCACATCTTGCATGTGTGTTTGTTTCTGCTATTTGTTTAATGGATTTTGTTTTCTTTCCAGTTTTTAATCTTTACTAGTACACATTTGCAGCACAAAATGATAGCATTTCTCATGCAGAGTTGATATGTGGTTATTGCACGTCTTAATTCCTTCCTTTTATCCTCTTCCCATCCTTTCCCACCGTCACTAGTGCTTTGTGATATTAAAACTCTTTCATCTCCACTTGCCAGGTTACTGCTGACATAATGTTTTGTATAGATTTTCCTTGATACCTGGAAGCAGTATGATCTCCCAGTCTTTGCTCCGAAGTTATTTTTTTCAAATTGAGGTCCACCTTCAAAATTTAACCAGTGGTCATTTCCTAACTCTACACTGGCTGTCTGTTCTCGCTTTAGTGAAATGTGAAATTTAAAGACTTCTTCATCTTTTCTAAACTTGTTCACAATCTTGGATGTTTGGAAAGCTTTACAAATGCATATGGATTTGCATATTTTCTGGAACATGGTGGAACAAAGACTGGAAGATCATTTTGTTCCTTTTGTTCTCAGGACACTAACACGTTCCCACTTTTGTGGTTGTTCTTTTTAAATACCTTTATGGTTACTGACTTTTTTGATACAGTCATCCAACCTCAGATCTTCTCCCACCTACACTTGAATTCATCCAGCTTCACTGCTAGAAATGTCACTTGTGGTGATTTCCTTCAAGTTTACAAAGCCAGTCAAAAGCCTCCTCCAGATTTCATATACATATCTCTATGCCTAGGGATCACATACAATAGAATGCAAATATCATCATGCCAAAGTTGAATTTTAATCATGCCCTTTGAATTTTCAATACTATATCTTTCCTCATTTCATTTGATACTACTTCACTATTTTAGTGAACATGACCAAACACGACATCCATACTTGATCTCTTTTTCATCTTCTGCTAATCATTCCTATGGAAAAAAAATCTCTAATTTTGCACTATTTCCAGAATATATTCTTGATTGAAACATTCTGCACCTTTGCGCTACTCCCACCACGGTCCAAGCTAGCACGGTCGATCTTGCTTACTGCAGTGCTTTCTATTACTTCCCCTTACTCTCACTTTGGTTTCCCTGTAGTTTACCCCAGGTAGAGAACCCGCAGCGCTCCTCTGAACTCAAAACTACCCACGCTCCCCTTGTCCTATAATCCTGTCTCCTGGTCTCACATCCATTTACCTCTCTGTTCTCTTTTCCTCCTTGCTCCCTTCGTGATGGTCCAATTCTTTCTGCTTCTGAAACCTGCTAATGATACACCTGGGTCACGCCTTTCCCTCCTGCTCTCCTGCTGTCACTGCTCTTCCCACAGACACACGTCTGGCTAGATTCTCAATGTCTTTCAAAATTTTATGAAGGTACCATCGTAGTGGACAGTATCCGACTTCTTATGCTGGTTTCTTATTGCTGCTATAAAAATTTGCTGGAAATTCGGTCCTTTAGAAAATCATCAGTGTATTTTCTAACAGACCTAAGAGGCAGAATTCCAAGACAGATTTTTCTGGGCTGAAATCCAAGCAAGCAGAGCTTGAGTATTTTCGATGAGCAGTAGAATGTGATCTCCTCCTTTGTCTCTGTCCCCCACCAGTTTCTAAAATTGCTTCTTAGATCTTTGCGATATGTCATATGGCTTAAATCTAGATGTCCTCCAAGCGCCTCCTGAACTTTAGGTGTAACATTTAAAAGGTAATTGTATTAGGGTTGTTACAGCTAAATGTGGTGTTAGCAGGCAGGGCGTGGCCCTGAGGGGAGGCAGCAGGACCTGGCAGGTGTGTCTCCCACCCCAGCTCCTTGCTTTACTCTCTGTGCTTCCTGACCACCGCGATGTAAGCTGTCTTTCTCCAGGCCATTCCTCCACGCTGGCCCTGCCTTGCAGCTGGCCAGTGAGACTCCTGAAAATATTCCATTCCTCCTCCGAGTTCTGTGCGTTGCGTATTTTTCCCAGCAGCAAGGAAAGTAACTAAGATGCTCCTTGTATTTCTGAGCCAGCAGTGTGGTGCTAAACCTGGCTCAGGCTCCTCTCTCTCTCCCTCATCCTTATGTAGGATGAATTTTCCCCATTTAAATATTTATGTCCCACCCCTAAAAGAACTACTAAGCTTTCCCCCATTAATAGTCTTTGCAGTTACGACCTATAGAGCGTATTTTGCCTAATAGAGAAACATATATAGACTCCTTGAATCAAAGTTGTCTAATACTCCACCTAACGTACCTCCCTATTTAATAGTGCAAACTTTCTACTACACCCTCATTCTGTCTTACTGGCTTTCTCATTGCTAAATTTACTTCATGTCACTGTCCAGCATATGACCTAATAGTTGCAGTCTATCTTTGTGCTTTCTGCCTCTTGCGATTGGAATGAGAGTAGACTGTGATCAGGAAAGTATCTCAGGGGTCTTTGTTTGTTTGTTTTTCCCATAAAGTATCTGAGTATGAATACCATGACTGATGTGTGGTGGTACTCCAAAAATATATATTTTTTATTTATTTATTTATTTTTTTTCCCAGGACCGGGGACCGAACTCAGGGCCCTAGTGCTCAGCGGCAAGCACTTAGCCCGCTGAGCTGTACCTCCAGCCCCAAAAATATTTTTAGATGAATGAATTCTGACAAGAGCTTGCTGAATCAATTATATTTTATTGTTAGAAGAATTTGCCAAAAGGATTCGTCAAATTTGCACTTTTAATTTATTGCTTTCTGCTTTGAAACAAAACAGGGGAAGTTTTGGCTAAAATGAACAATAATTGTTGATTTTATAAAAAAGATGAAATAATAACACGTTTTAATATGTCAGTGAGGGGTATGTGCCAATATTTTCCTAGAACTGGAGGCATGTTTAGTGATCTGAGAATTTTTTTAAAAAACCTGACCCCAGGAACAGTTATTCTTCAACTAGATTCTGATAGGAGATTAAATAAGATAGATTAATTCTGACAAAGAATAGATAATTTTGTATCTTGTGTTGTTTATTCCATTTCAATTAGTTGGTCTCTTTTCAATGAAATCTTCAGGCATTCCCTACCTCCTGCAGTTTTCAAACATGTAGCACATTTAGAACGAAACATTTCAAAGTTGAGCTGATAGGTAAGAAATCATGATAAATCTGAACATTGGACACTTTTGCAGTGTTTGTGTTGCACATCGAAAGTTCCCAGAGTTGTTTACAGATGATAAAATAGTAAATCACGTACTTTCTCTTTCTATCCCTTCACCTTCCCCTTCACTGGTTTTCTTCTCCCATAATGCACTTAAATCAGTTAAATTTCAGACCACTGAATTCTTCTTGAGCCATTCCTTCTTGCTAAACACATATGTTGTTTCCATGTTCTTATTTAACTTTTCAGTTGTTTTTTCAGCTAGTTGCTATTATTTTTATGGATGATAAAGTACTTTATAAATATATTAAACAAGTTCTTACATCATTATACAGAAATTAGATTTATGACCATTTCCTTTTGTTTTTATCAGGAGGGTGGGACCTGTTGTAAGTCAGTTGCAAAAAGTTGTTGCTATTTGATATATTTTTTCTTTCCATCAGTTATTAAATGTACATATTAATTTTACCTAATTATACCTTCAAGTATAACATCTAGAGTGAAACACTTTTATCTCAATGAAATAAATTTCCTATTATTCCCACTTTCCATATAACATTTTTGGTGATAATAAATTTCCTATTAAATTTTCCATAACACATTCTATACCAAAGGTATTAGAAATGATAACAGAACAATAAATATATTTTTCTTTATTTTGTGTATTGTAAATATAAATACCTTTTTTCTAAAAATGATTTCAATTGTGCATCCAAAATACAATTCACCCTGTGACCCATCCTTGTAACATAGCTAGAAGTTCTAACTTAAAGCAACTTTCAAAATTAATGGTTCTGCCACCAGCTACTTAACCTTTTAAAATTATTCTTCCCCGAGGAATAGAATATTATCTTAGTGAGAAACTGTGCATTGGAGTGAAAGCCATACATTTTTAGGTCTTGATCCTAATGCGGTCCAGAGTGCATAAACAGTTTTCTAAGGTGAACTCATGTGAGTCACATTAGCTTTGTAAGCGACATACATTAATTCTTAGCACTAAAAAAGAGACTTTTTATGCAGGTAATGCCAGAGAAGTGTTCACTTCTCTTTCCTTGGGTGGCTACATTTCCTGCGTTTTTCTTTCACCCACCCTCCATTTTTTGTGTCTTCTAAAGGGCAGGTAATCAGTCCTATTTTATCACCCAGTCAGATGTACAAGGATCATATCTCCTTTTATTAGGACAATGTACTGTGGGCCTTTGAAAATGAAAACGTAGCCTACTACAGGACACTGCAAATACACCCCCACCCTCGTGTTATGACGAGACTTCGCTGCTCCTCTTCAGTGGCGTTATTTCACTATGCTGGGGAACGTATTGTATGTGATGAAGAGGAACTTTATTGGGAACTTTATATTCCAAACATTTTCATGAAAATATTCATGGATGTTTGTTGATAATTTTGTGATAAATTGTTGTACTAGTTAATAAAGCAATAACATAGCTATGTACAGGGCATTCTAATGTCTCTACTTTTATTCGAGGTCTCTTTCCCTCCCACCTGGAAAATCTACAGATTTTTGTTGTCATTATAAATATAATCTACCTACTTGTTCCCAAGAACTTAATCTATGTCTCTCGTACTTTCTATTCGTACTACGGTTTGTCCTTATTCTTTTGATGTATTCATTATTTTGTCATTTCTCATTTTACAGCAACTAATACAAAACATATTTCTTCAGGGTGTTAGAGCACACTTATTAAAGAAAATACAACACGCTGTTTTTCTCCTGAGCTCCTTCTCCCGCAGAGTGTGTCACAAACAGAAGTGAATATTTGAGTAACGTTATGGCAAAGGACTGGAAAAGTTGAGAAAAGGCACAACTCTACAATTCCATAAACGCTTATGTACAAAAATATATAAACCATTATTTAATTCAATAATGCCTATGTGTTGTTTTCGCATAGACCGA
The DNA here is from genome assembly GCA_004027595.1 of Dinomys branickii. NCBI lineage: Eukaryota > Metazoa > Chordata > Mammalia > Rodentia > Dinomyidae > Dinomys > Dinomys branickii. The sequence goes on from PVLD010029790.1 coordinate 5,550, forward strand.
TCATTTCAAAGTGCCATCCACCTAGCAGAAATACTGGAAAAAATAATAAAGTAATATACATTATTTAAACATTCAAGCTAAACATTATCAGCAACTGATATAACATCCAAATGTACTTTTCTAATATTTTGGTATAACTTTTATTGTTACTTAATAACATAAATATTCCTAAATTATGATTCTCTGAATAACCTAAGAATGTGTACCACGTACATATGAAAATTATTTCTTTTTACTATTTTCATGTATTTTGTTACTAGCAGGCGTTATGTTTTTGTTTTAGAAAGTACAAAAACAAAACAACAAAAACTATAAAAACGTACAGAAATTCAAAAAAAGATGACAGGAAGTCAACAATGGTTATCATATTGCTTATTGCTACCTTCAGAGTAGTTGCTCAGATTACCAGACATAGGTGGGTAATATTGGTAAAGCCATTAAACATTAACTGTTCCTTTCAATAAACCAATAGAAATTAGTAGTACAATTATCTTAGCTACCTTGTGTATATGTCCATATATTTTTCCTTTCCTTCTTCCTTTCTCTTCCTTCATCCCAGTTGTCCTTCCCCTTGAGCAGTTTCTTTCCCTTTTGCAACATCTAGTGTACTTTTCAGATTTTATTTATGCTTTCAGATTCTAGTGATATATGTGCACCCATGTTTATATGTAGTGGCATAGTTTGTCATAGTAAAATCTTGGGAAGAACCCAAATGCCCATCAGCTGAAGAGTGGAAAAAGAGATGTGGTATTTCTGCACAATGAAGTGTTACTCAGCTATAAAGATATATATACTCAAGGCTTTTATTGGTAGATGGATGCAGCTAGAGACCATACTGTTAAGTGAAATAAATCACACCCACACGTGTAAACACCATATTGTCTCCCTAGTGTAAGAACCTAGAAGTCATATTTCATTAATTTAAATGATAGCTATAATTATTGATGTAGATATGATATTTATACATAATAATATAATAATTATGAAACTATATCATGTTTTATATGTGATAAGTATTCTAGAAAAGCTTTTGCAAACTTTATCAACACATTTTTGACTCTGCTATATTGTAGTCACTGATGCAAAGTTGGTGAATGTGAAGTTAGTTGCTCTACAGTGTGTCTAATACATGTGTTTCACAAGTGATAAATCTTTTTCTAGGTGCCAAATGATTTCTCAAGGGATATAAAAAGCAAAAAGTGCACATTTTCATATATCCGTACAATGGTTTTATTTGAAATATTCTTCCTCTTTATTTGAGTAGCCAACTTGCTAATGAATTATAAATATTGGAAAACTTTTTCCATACTCTTCTGTTGTACTTCACTTTGTTTTAGAAAAATACCTGAACATTTTTGAAATGCTTTTATATATTGAGTCTTGTCAAGCAATTTTTACTGGAGTTTCTCTTTTATGTATCTTACACATTTTGAAGGAAGAAATGAAATCACTCATGATGCTCTCACAATGAAGCATCGGTGGTATTTTGGATGTCTGCACTTTCCCATAAAAATTGTCTTTTTTGGCATTGTACCCTTTTCCAATATTTTATCTGCTTCAGTTGCCTTCCAAGAGCTCAGATATTTCAAAATAGACCTTCGTAGAATTCACTTTAGTGTTGTGAGAAAACTCAAAATGCTCTGTGAAAAAGGATACATTTTTCAAAGTTTCCAATGTCAGAAATGACCAAAAGGTGAGCAGCTGAGGTTATGTGACCAAAAGATTTTATATGAAAGAAAACTGTTCAGATCTCTTGGGATATACACTCTTCAAATACAGATCTGTGATTTCAGAAAATCCTACTGTTATTACTAGCTAGAAGTATATCACTGGCAGTGTTGGAAGTATTTAACTGAAACTATGATAAGTTAAAAGAGTCTTAAATTCAAACTATGTGCAATTTAAAGACATTTACTTAGGTTTAAATGTAAACGTGGGCTGGGGATTTAGCTCAGTGGCACAGTGCCTGCCTGGGAAGCATGAGGTCCTGAGTTCAATTCCCAGTACCAAAAAAAAAAAAAAAAACCTAAATGATAAATGCTAGTTATATTATCTTAGTATATTAACTATTTTTATTTATAACATCTCTGTAATGAATCATATTAAAATATTTTTAAATATTTGATTAAATAATTGAGATATATCAGTGTATCTCAAAGGAAAATTAAGATTTACTTATTAAGTCTATTGCAATTAATTACATTTTTAGTTAAAGCTTCACGTGTAGAAAAATAATACTAAGTATTTTTAGCTCTACATGTAAAAACTTATAAGAAAAAATAAAGTTTATTTTTCAAGTTATGAATTTAATATTTAGGTGTTAAATATGGGTCTTGTAGAAATTTTGATAATTCATATGAATCTCAATTTGCTCCATATTTGCTCCATATTTAAGATTGAAATATAATGTTGATTGATTCTAAAATACTATTCCCACAATATTCTTACAAGTGTGGAAAGGAGCAATGGTGAACCAGGAATTTCTAGTTTGATCCCATACATCAGTGAAATACTGATTTAACAGAATGATGAAAGGTCATTTTCTTTCAATAAGTATAGCTTATCAATATTCATATATTAATTATGGACTCTTAGACAAATCATGATAGGAATTCTAAACATAAATGATTTAATAAAAATAGAAAAATCTTGATGCATCTTCATGCCAAGCACAATAGAGAGTAACAATGGAAAGAACATTTGATTCTAAATAATTGTCAGGAAACATGACATGAAGTTGGAGTGAAATTACATGCAAAATTATTCCGTGTTTTTTTTTACAGCTGCACTCCAATTCTGACAAAGGTGACGGATCTGTCAAGTACATTCTCACTGGAGAAGGTGCTGGGACGATATTTATCATTGATGATACCACTGGCGACATCCACTCAACAAAAAGCCTAGACAGAGAGCAGAAGACTCACTATGTGCTACATGCCCAGGCCATCGACAGACGGACAAACAAGCCTCTTGAACCCGAATCCGAGTTCATCATCAAAGTACAGGATATCAATGACAACGCTCCCAAATTCACAGACGGGCCGTACATCGTTACTGTGCCTGAGATGTCAGATATGGGTAAAGAAGCATCTTTTTCTTTGAGAATTTGATGTATGTTATTGAAAATCCAAAAGTTACTTCCTGAAAACGTTTGAGAGTGAGTATGTGTGTGTGTGTGTGTAGAAACCTGGGAAAGTTTGAAAATGTGAATACTTTTGCATAAATGATAAAGGATATTGAGGCTATTTCATTATTTATGAAATTTAATTTCTGAACATGTAAATGTAGGTAATATTTTGATTCAAAGAAATCATGAATTTTTCATAAACTTTAAAATTATACAGTTTCTCACAAATTGAAAAACTGCAATTTTTGCTTCATTGACATAGGTTCTCATTCATAGAAATTATTAATATCTATTAAGAACATACCAACTCATTCAGTGTGACTCTGTGCAGAGGGAAAGACATATGATGTCTAGAATTTTTAGCTACAAGTTTTCAGACTTACAACTCATAATTAAATTATAACACCATTAGTTTTAGAAGTAGTTGTTGCACTAAGCAATAAAATTTTCCAGATGTGCCTTAGCATTTCCATGCATTATTTATGTCAAAACATATAAAGAACTTGGGAAATACTTGAATATAGTTTTAAAAATATGCAAACTGACAGAGAATTTAAGGCATTTTTCAAATGCACATATCTATAAAACAGCTTAGAAAGAAAAATTTCACTCAGGTTCCCCTGAATTCTATATTGCGCTGTAATTTATGTCCAATGCACCAGACCTTGAGTTGCTCTGATGACAGGGGCGTTTCCCCTCTAACAGAGTATGGTAGTCTACCTATTTTGTTTTACCTTTTCCTTGTATGTAAAATTTAATAAATGTGACCAAAATAAAATTCAGCTATTATAGAAAGTTTTACTATATTTGTGGCAGCCTACAATTGAATTTGAGTAGATATGTAATTTTAATATATATATGAATATCATTTTGCATAAGGGATATTAGAGTCGTTAATAAAATCACTCCTTGAAGTTGGACATTTACATAAAGTTTCAGTGATCAGAACTTCTTCCTTTCCTGATATAGAATCCCCAGCTTCTTTTAGTTCTCTTCAAAGACAGGTAGCTCTTGCAGCAGTTGGAAAGTGGTGGATGAGGGTCTCAGCTAGCACCTCAGGGTGGAAAGCAATTGCTCCCCGTGGATCACAGTGGACGGAACACAAGGGTCAGCACTAGCAAGCCTGGGCAGAGCCCCATAATATATTCAGGTTCATTAGTTGCCACAGAGAGTTGAGAAAGACTTGACAGGCTGGGTACTGTTAACCTTAGTGTGCAAGATTTTCCCTGAAAACCTAGGGGCAGATTTCTTGTGCCCTAACAAAGGACTTGACCAATCCAACTTTATTTTACAATGACAGTTCTAAGGCACCATTCACAGGAACACCACTGGAAAGTTACTTTTCAGAGCAAGTGCCCAAGGAGCACAAAGGAACAAACCTTAATCAAAAAGGGGCAGCAACAGAGGGAGAAAAAGGGCAGAATAGACGTTACAGCAAGTGATTCATTCTTGAGTTCCAGACACATCTCGAGGCACAGCAAAGATTTCTGCAATGCAAAGCCATGTTTCTTCTAACAAATAACGTAGTAGCAGAAGAGAATCTAAACATGGATTACAGTTATGAACAGTCACAAATCGGTCTTACCAGTACCTTGATTCTTGAGAATATGACGGCATGAAGAAGTAGCTTAAGAGTCACCTAACAAAAAGTATAAAATATGTGGAAGTTTTGAGTAAAAGATAGGAAAGTTATAGGGCTCATTTATTAGAGCTATCTCCTAAATAACATATGTTTCAAGAGAACAAACACAACAGAGTAAGAGCAAAATAAGAATTTTCCTTTTGCTATGTGTCTGGGTGCATGTCTGTAATTCCAACACTTAGGAGGCTGAGGCAGGAGGATTGCTCCAAATTCAAGACCAGCCTGGGCTACATAGTGAACTCAAGGCTAGTCTAAACTACATAATGAGACCCTGTCTCAAAAACAAACAAAAAGATTTTTTTCCCTTTGAAGTAAAAAAATACCTTGACTTTACTTCTTTAATAGAATTACTGAGTTACAGAAAGCATTAATAGAATAATAATTAAACTCCTGTAAATACAGAAATGTTTTTAACTCCTAAGAAAACATTAAAACCTGGAAGACATGCAGATGTTTTGAAGTTACATATTTTAAAAAATAAATATGCACCTCATATTTATTACTTAAAGTACTAGAAAAAGGTAAACAGTTTAATCCTTGATAAACTACAAGTGAAAGACTAATATCCCAGATCCTTTGTCCAGTCAGACTGCTCTCTATCTGTGAAGTGAAAAAAAAATATTTGGAAAAAGAACCAGAATTTATATTATATTCTTCTCTGATGCAGAAAAATTTGAGAAAATATTACCATATTCCACACCTTGGACGTCATCACCTGTACATTGCACAGGCAGGTGGGCATGGAGCAGACCTGATATTCCTAAATTCTCTTACTGTGAGGTGAATAATTTAGGGCCAAAACGTTTAACATCTAAAACTGTTTGAAAAAAGGACCATACATTTTAATTCCCTGTACTACTGTGGTTTCAGACAAGAATATATTAAAAGAGTAATTTTGACAAGCTGTAAGCTGCATATTGGGAAATTTATTTTGTTAGTGTGGTTATGTGTTTAAATTCATTATTGTTGGAAAAGCAAAAACACAGAAATCACCCTAATAGCACATAGTACACATTCAATTTGATGAGAAAGTTGGTGAAGGGAAAAATGACTGTATATTTTCTGCCTCCACATAGAAGACAGTACATTGCCTGTGATTTTAGAAATAAAAAGCTAACGATATTGCAGAACAAGGATCAATGGAAGCAAGTGAAGGAAATCTGCGGAGCTACCTAATTTTACAAATAATGCTTTGCCGAGATACGGCTTCCTTCATTTAAGATTATCTGTGGTTGTTTGGACAATGCAGTTGCAGAATTGAATGGTTGGGGAGAAGGTTATATGGCTCACATGGCCTAAATTATATACTGCATTACTCTTTATAGAAAAAAATTTGTACCATTGCCACTGTAAGACCGTGCAGGGAGTAAGACCCAAGGGGCACAGTTAAAGAATAGTGTTGTATGGCTAGACTAAGGGCTTGTACATAAAAATTTGGTATTTGGACAAATATTAGGACAATACTTCTCCCCTTTGGGTACTAAGCAATATCCAACTTTTATTTCTGCATTATAAGAACCCCCCCCTTTCGCAGGGAGACATTCTACATCATTAGCTATTGACCTTCCACAACTCCTTTGCAACGCAGACTTGCCCTGTCACCTCATTCCAGTTGTAGAAGGTAAATGAGGTCTAAAGGGAGATTCTTCCAGGGAAAAACTGGTTTCATGACAGAAGCTATTTTAACACATGGGATCCACCCATTACTGTTGTCCTGTCTTGATGCCTGTAATGGATATGTGGTTTAGGGTTGTAGCAGCCTCTTTTTAAGTGGAACACCTTTGTGAAAAATAGCAAAATAAAACGGTAGAAGCAAAAAAAAAAAAATCAAACAAAACCTGAACAGCACTGAGCTGATTTTCCAGTATGGGCCTCCCAGCCTAAGAAAATAAACCTCTTTCCAAGTTTGTTAATTAGACCTGAAACACATGCAGCTAAATTGAGTGTTTTCTAGATTTTCATGGGAACATATCAACTCAAGAAATGAATCGAGTACTAAATGCAAAGGAATAGTGGAAGGGTTCCAACTCCCCATCAGAAACAGTGATGTCATTTTCCATTAAGTGCCTGGATTTGGGAATGATAAATAAAATCCTCACTCCGTTCCCTTTCTACTAATGCACAGTGTACTTACAGTGTTAAATGGTTTTGGCAACGGCAGCAATTTTACTTTTTGGTTGAGGTGAAACTACCAAATGATTTCGGGTATCTATGTCTTGCTTGCCATCAACTGAAAAACAATCAGTTGTATCCACAGCAGTTCTGATGGGCTGATAAGCAGACATGGATATTATGAATGTAGACTTTAGGTTCTGCAGAATGTGTAGGATGATGACCACAAACACATTGGTGAACTTTACCAGGGTCTGTGACTAAGCGATGGTCACAGAAAGGACAGCCAGGAATACTTGTTGAGTAATTACTATATGCTAGGCATTGCACATAATAAATACCTTTTTCTTAGTTAAGAGTACATACAAACATTATTTATAAAATAGTACTAAAATAAAAATCAAAACTCATTACAAAGCCCCTTTATAATAATAAATCTTCATTTAAAGATATACTGTGTTCTAAGACTATAGACTACCTATGCTGTAGGTTCATAATAACACATTTCTATGCAGATGATGCCTAATAAAATCATCATTTTCCCCTGTACTCATTGAGTTTCTAATAATCTAATCATGTGAAAAAATCTGAATATCTCTCCAATTTGTGCTGAAAAAGAAAAAGTGAAGGTATTTTATTTGTTGAAGGCTGTCATAGTCGCTAGTAATAAAATAGCATAAAAAAGCAGCAGTCTTTGAGCCAACTAAATACATAAGTAGAAATTTTCAATACTGTGCTCGATAAGCAAAAATATGTGGAGCATAGAATTATGCAGAAAGCTTAGTTTGTGGATTAGAGAAGACACTTTCTATGAATTATTCATAATGCATAGAGGTTTATCAGTTAGAAAAAAGGGAAAACAAGCAGACTATCCAGAGGATAAAATGATGAAAACTACTTCTTCCTTTTAAGGTTACAGTCCCATAGTAAGTTGTGTGTGTGTGTGTGTGTGTGTGTGTGTGTGTGTGTGCGCACGCGCGCGCACTTTAAGGGAAAGTATTCAGGAACTTCGTTCAAATGATGGGTGCAGTATGGCTTTATCAGACATGCTGTGAGAATACAAAGGCAACACCAGGGACTTCCTGAGTGTGTAAGAATTTATAGAGCTTAGCAGTAGTTGGGAATCCATTGGTGGTGAGGAAGTGTGCACCTCCTCTAGTGGGACAACGGTAATGAGGTTGTGTATTTATTATCAGTGGTCAGTAACCAACAAAATCTGTGGAGTTTTATAGGGTTTATTAAACCAAGATATAAAAATAAACTGTAGTGGTTGGTAGAAGTATATTTTTATGTTCAGGTTTTCTTTATCTGTTCAATTTAAGGAGAATTACATATTGCTAAGATAAAGTCCTTGCATTTTTCCATTATTGACATTTTGTACTAGGTACTTAATGAGGAGCTGCCCTGGGTATTGTATGACGGCTAGCAGCTCTCTGGCATCTGTCCGACAGATTCTAGTAGCCTCAATTTCACTACCAACATGTGATGTCACCAGACATTGAAATGCCTTCTAGGGGAAAAGCTGCTATCAAGTGTGAATCATGGCTATAGGGAAAATGCAAAGTAAAGGGATAAAAAAATTAGAAGTAAACACAAAAATTGGATGTTTTTAAATTTATGGTCATATGAACAGTGCCAGAATGGTCATGCTTATATATCTGATGAACAAAAAAATTTTATCTGATTACATAAACAATTTTGATCTTCAACAGTAATTGTCATATTAAAGTGTTACCAGAAAATATATGAGCTTGAAAATGCCTATCTATCTATCTATCTATCTATCTATCTATCTATCTGGATATCTGTCTACTTGTCTATATCTCCAGTGACTACACATCAAAGGTAGCCTCATAATTAGGTCTCTCATGATGAATGGCATGAGAATGTCGGAGCATGTAGATCTATCACATGATAACACATGTCAGTAAGATTCAATAATCAGGGTAACAACCCAATATTGCAGTAACAGGGCTCCCATAAAAACCACCTCAATTCCTTCTGTGAGTGAAAACCACCTTAGTTCCTTCTCAACAGAAGTAGACTCTTCTCCTAATTATCTCCACTCAGAGGCTTACCTTAACTCCAGGTCAATACAATGGGTACCAGTCTCCCAGTGCATGAACTTCTTGGGAAAAATATTCAAGTTATAACATTTATAGCAATGATCTTTGTCACCTTTTATCAATTAGTCTTTGAAAATATTAACTTTTTATTATTAAAAGATTAAGCTTTCTATATTTTCCAAAGTGTTTTCTGTACTTTGTTAAAAATTATTTATTAAAAGTTTACTAGTGTTTATTAAAATTTTTCAAAATGAATTTTAAGATTGTGATGTATTGCTACCGTTATTTATTGCACCAGATAGAGAAAACTATGAGATACAATTTTTCTGACTTTTGAGCCAGAAATCAAGAAGTGTTGCATTTTAGAAATGAATATACAATAAATAAAATCTTACTTGTGTATGATTTTAACATCATCACATAGAAAAACCATCGCAAATGATTAAGACATTAAACCATATTGCAAGGATATCTATTACCGCCAATAAAAATTAAGAGGATTTTTTGTTTAAATTTTATTATCAATCCCTCTTCCTTAAAACAACAAACATCATTTTTCTCTTCTATTTTTATAGAAATATGTGCAAATGTCCACAATTAAAATCTGTCATGAGAGTCATTTTTCTTTTTTACTATGAACTTAACTTGGCTTCGTTGCAGTCACTGCAAGTTTTCTAAATGTGTTTTTTACCTAGAAATTGTTTCAAAGAAAATCATACTAGGTCACAATGCAAATTCACTAAAAATAAACTTCCCATTTTCTTTTTAAAGTAACATTTCTAAATTGAAATGTATAATCCTGCAGCTCCTCTGTACATAAACAAACACCCTTTTCACTCAATATTACTTTAAAGTATCTAACAGATGATAAAAGCTTATATAATGATTTTTACTTTATAGTAGAGAGAAAGAAGTATTTGTCAGAAATATAAGTATGTAACTCGTAAACCTGAGGCCCAGTGCAGCTTTAAAACCAAGTTACATGCATAAGGAAAACTGCAGTTTTATTGGATGATGTTTAAAAGCCTCTCAGTCCCTCATCCTTGGAGATGCATTGGAAGATCCGTAATGCTTTTCACGTTTCCATTTCCCCTCCAATCTCTGACGCCCCAGACCTGCTTCACTTGCAGCTGTGTTCTTTGTTACAGACAAATAAGAAGAGACACCAGCTGTGCTGACTTTATTACGTTGTTGTTGGGGTACTGATTTAGTTCTGCCCAAACATCTTGGGAGCTTCTTGCTGGACATGTGCCAGGACTCGAGCAGTCATTTTCCAATCATTCCCCTGGGGCATACTCTTCCCAAGGAGATCATTTCAATCCAGTGCGACTGCCCCTCAATTGTGCACAGAGCATCAGTGTGCCTATGAATAAATGCTTTGGACCACTACTCAATCACAAACTGAAAAGGAAGCTTCATAAGTGTTTCTTTTTCTACTTATAACTTTTCTTTGGAGTCACTTTTGTAACAAACACACACCTTACTGGTCCCAAACAATATCCATTTTCCTTACTTCTGATTTTGTAGGCTGGGATCAGTTCTGCAGGGTCACCCATGATTGGGCTGCAATGTCTGCTGATGGAAATATGCCTCGTTCACACGCAGTGTCGGGAGGTGGCCGAGAAATTTTCTGTCTGAGGTCTCAGCAAAGTGGCTGACATCTGATAGACAATGCCTCATTCTCTAGGAGAGGCGGAGCTGCTTCCTGTGCTTTCAAAGAGCCCCATTTCAAGAGGGAGAGGAGAAGCGTCAAGGATTTTTGAAGAATCTTAGAAAATCTACTGCTTCATTTTTGTTGTTTTGTTGTGGACTTCTCACTTGAAACAAGGCAGTCTATAAATATTTACAAATGAATACATAACTACACTTTCCTCTTACAGTTAGATCTGGAAAGCAGCTCTGTGGAAATACAGGCTCTTTATTGTGTTGTAGTTGTGGCATTCTAATACTTGAGGTTTTTTCTTTTCAAAGTTCAGCGCTGTGTAATAGAATAATGACCCATTTTTCTATATGTGATTATGTTTATTCCTGTAAAACCAAGGAGGACCAGATAAACCAAGTTACTTTTTCCCTTTCATTCAACTGTGGCTGGGACTGACTAGACTGAATTTATGTTATGCTTATGTATTTGTTTTTCCATTTGAATTGTATACAACTATACAGACAAAGAACACCCTTAAAAATAGTCCAAGCCATGATAGAAAATACTTGACTTTAATAGATAAATTCTTGTATGTAAACTTGGTATAATACATGCATAATAAATCTACATACCATGACTTAGAAAATATGATAACCAAAGAACGGTTTTCATGTATAAACCTACAGTGTATCAATTCAACACACACACACACACACACACACACACACACACACACACACACACACACTTACTCAAACACATACACATGCAGAACAATGAGACTTGCCAGTTCTAGGAAAAAGTTAAGCACAGGTAATCACACACACACACACAAATCCAATAAGTGGAATTTCCATAGTAGCACATAGAACATCTTGATTTGAAATTTGACTTTGAAATTTAGTTCTTCCCTTCATGGAAATAATTTGTCTATTAAAGCAAACATAACTTCAATTTCCTGTTATAAGTCCTCTTAAAGCATACAAGACATTTTACCTCTAGTCATCTTGAATTTTTAATTTATTTTTAACGTATTTGACATCATATCAGTCTGTAGGCCCCAAAATTACTTTTCCATATCATATGCAGCTAACAAAGTACCTTCCTAACTGTGTAATAAATAAATAAAATACACATAAAATGGAAAGAATAAATGACATTTTTTTTTCCCTGAAGAGGTATTACTTAGTGAGGGTATTATGTACTCTCTGTGTACATTTTTGGATATGATCAACTTTTTTCTGATCTTCCTTTTCCTCTTCCCCTTCCCCCTCCTCTCCCTCTTTTTGCACTTCCTCCTCCTCCTCTTCCTCCTATGCATCTTCCTCCAGCTTCTCCATTTCCTCCTCCTCCTGTTCTCTTCCTCTGGCCCCCCTCTTCCCCTTGTCCTGTTCCTGCTGGTCTCCTCCTCCTCCTCTTCCTCCACCCTCTCGCCACTGCTCCTCTTCCTCCTGCCATCCTGCTCCTCCTGCTCCTCCTCCT
>PVLD010029791.1:0-17619 GCA_004027595.1 Dinomys branickii
TCCAGTGCAAATTCCCTACTATCTTATCTATAATTTGGTATTTCCTTTAATGTTTCTGTGTTAACTAATGTGAAGATAACTATGTAATACAACATCCAGTTCTAATTCCCTACTATATTCTGTATAACTTTGTATTTTCTGTATTGTTTATGGCTTTTCTGGTTCATATGTCTCCATTCTTTTGTCTTTAAAATAAAATAAAAATAAAAATAAAAAATTCAGCATGTTCTATTCATGAATGTAATAACCATAGTAGGAAGCACTAACAGTTTCTTGGACTCCGTGACCAACAGAGATCACCAATATTTTCATATCACTTTATTATTGTTACACTTACCTTGAATTATCATTCATCTTTTTACTATTCAAAATGTTGAGTTATTAGAGTGACATATCTTGTTATTTAATGCAATAATTTAAAAACACGTATCACAAATTAATTGACTGACTGTGGTTATCAGACACTGAACTCAGGGCCTTTGCACTGAGGTACATCTCCAGCCCTTTTTAAATGCTTTATTTTAAAATAGAGTTTCACTAAGTCACTAAGCTGTCCAGGCTGTGCTGGGCTGGGCTTGACCCTACAATTTTCCAGCCCTAGCCTCCTGGATTGCTGGGATTATAGATGTGTACCAACACGCCCAGATACAAATTCAACATCTTGATAATTACATTTCAGTATGACTGATTGCCTTTCTAATCCTAAATACTTCTGTCATTCAAGAACATCATTCTGAGAAAGAGTTCACAGGCTTCACCAGACAATCAAATCTTTACCAGAAGACCATTTAAGGACTGTGGCTTAGAGGGCAGAACCCTGGGGTTACAAGCCTCAGACACAGTGCTGAGCAGATAAAGAGGTGATAGATGCAGGTAGAGGGTATACAAATACGTAGTGACAGGAAGTCACACAGTGTGCAGCCCAGGCATGCAGTGTGCCAGCCGGGAGGGTCCTGAGCTGCTCATTACAATCAACCTCAGGACGTGAGGACAGAAGACTTAGAGACGGCTTGTGCAGTCTTATGACTGTGGAGTATGCAAAAAGGGGAACTACGATATAGGACAAGAAAAACAGACCTCACAAGTCTTACACAAAGATGGACTTTAACACTCAGAAGCTAAGTACTAGCTCACTTCTTTGTTCCTGTGACCCCTTGACAGCCCTCCAAAATAGGCCTTTTTGCCACTTTCTACTCTGTCCCTCAAAAGTATTCTCCACCCTACCTCTTCTGTTTCAAAGTAAATAAGGCCTGAACTTTTTTTTTTTAATGGTACTGGGGATTGAATCGAGAGCTTTTACACTGAGCTACACCCCAGACCTTTTCATTTTGATTTGAGATAGATCTTGTTAAGTTACCAAGTTGCCCAGGCTGGGTTACAAATAATCCTCCTACCTCAGCCTCCCTGAGTACTAGAATTACAAGCATGTGCCCCATGCCTAGTGAAGCCCAACTTTTTGACAAATAATGTAATTCTTGCCTTCTTACCCAAAGGTATGAATGAAAACAGTCAAGTAAACAGATTAGCTTTTCTTCAAGTCAAGTAGAAGAACTAGGAGTTTTGACAGTGGGAAACATAAAAACATCAGGATTTTGATGAAGAATACTCTATGGTAGTATGATCTTTGTCAAATCAATTCAGTGAGTTTCAACAAGACCTGCCCCCACCCCATACTGGGGATCAAACTTCAGGGGACTCTACCACTGAGCTATATTGCCAGTTGTTTTTACTTTTAATTTTGAGACAAGGTGTCACCAAGGGGGAACTTGAACTTGGGATCCTCCCAAGTGCTGAGATTATAGTGCCCTTTTTTTTTTTAATGACCTACAATAGAAAATATAAAAACACATTGGACACAGTAAAGGTACTATGCCACAAATCTTGTTTTACACACACACACACACACACACACACACACACACTCCCTGCCTCCATCTTGCCCTGCCTTTCTCTGAGTTGATCTTAAATATACTGCAGTTCATGGTCCAAAAAGTCCCAAAGTAGAATTATTCTTTCTCAAGAAAGAATCATATGTACGTGTGTTAGGGGGTGGTAATGGATAGGGTGCAACACAGGACAAGACACAAGACAAGCTCAAGGAATGTGGATCTGCAGCTTTTCCTAAAGTCTACTATACTATTATTGCCTTGCAATCAGGCCAGGTGCAATTCCGTCTCCTACCTGTGAGACTTAAGACAAGAGGGAAGTCTCTGGACTACACTCTGTCCTTCATCAATAAAGCAAACGTTAAAATACCTCCGCTTGCTTACTTCACATGACTGTAATGAGGATCATATTATGAAGACCCAGGTCATGCCCAAGTTAGGGCTGCCTTGTTGTACACTAGATAACCTAAACATCAAGAGAAATATTCGACATTGTTTCTTTAGAGAAAGGTAGCTGAGAAAGAGTACAAATAATAAAACTACTCATGCGGACATGTGTCTCAATATACATGATGTGAAAGTGAACAAACACAACACTGAGAACCAAAAAAAATACTGGTTTTGATAAAATAAGATTTGCTAAGAGGTAAAAATAACTGAGTTTTAAAGAAGTACAGAATGCAGTTTTTTTCTTCATATCTTAAGTAGCTTCCCAACATGCAAACATGCTCTGAGTGTTACTCTTCAGGCTAACTCAACACCATCTCCTACAAAAAGCAAACTGTGCTCCTCAATCTCTATGTCTAAATGCTTCAAGCGTTAGTGTTCACAGCTCTCATGGGACACAACTAATATCATAAGGTGGTATAAAATGTATCACCCAACATGAAGTTAGGGAGAGGAAGTCTACTAGAAGAAGCACAGGTTTTTGTTTTGTTTTCCTTTCTGAGAGTCCAGGACTAAAAAAACTTATAGTTAAAACTAAGATCCAACCAGAGAAAGGGAATCCACTGACCTTACCTCTTTACCCTTGATAAGACAGCTCATCTTACTGGGAGATTTGACTACAGACCATTTGCAGCAGCTACAAATCGTGTAAGGATCCAAACTATGTCACTGAACAGAATTCCAATATCCTGACTTATTTGTTTAATACCAGGGTTTTTTCTACAAACCTTTTATAAGCAAATTCAAACTTTTCTCTAAGACTATAATTTCCTGAGGGTCAAAACAATATCATTATCTTAACTTACAACACATTTGATTAATCAGTAAACAGGACATATAAGAAATAAACAGAGCCGGGCATGACAGTGCATGCATGTAATCACAGCACTTGGCAGCCTGAGGCAGGAGGACTGCCATGAGCTTGAGGCCAGTGTGGGCTACACAGTGAATTCAAGGCCAGCCGGAACTACATAATGAGAATCTGTCTCAAAAAAATGAAATAAGAAAAAAAAATAAAATAAACAGAAACACTGGGGAGCAAGGGGCTAACAATACCCACATTCAATATGGAGATTACATACCTCTTGCAGAGTCAACAGAGTATTAAGGATAGCTGGTAGTGTGGTCTGGACAACTCCAAAGCTATCTTCTGTAAATGATGCTGCTACTAAATGAGATAGACCTAAAAGGAAAAGATGGAAAAGTTAAAAGTGAATACAACACACAAATCTATTTGCAATTCATCTATCCAAGACCAATTTTCTAAATATAAAAAGAACTCTTAAGAAGGGAAAGTATACTATAAAATGGTTGAAAGATGGAGATAAGCATCTAAAAGGTGCTTAACTGCCTTAGTCATTCAGAAGATGGCAAAAACTTTAATAGGGAAAAAAAAATTTAATACTGAGTTATAACGGATGGTAGGAAGAAAAACAAAACATAGAGGGTCAACTCGTAGGAGGACACTTATCACAGGATGGCAGAAACTCCTCTCCCAAGTGTTACTTAACACTTAAGCATTAAGGAGGCAGTATCTATATGGTGAAAAGAAACAGCTCTTTAACAACTAAGTTTTCACATATAATGCAAATTAAGGAAAATTAAAAACAATCTATTAGCTGCATATTTTGAAGTACAGAAACATAAAGATAAATCTCAACCTCAATTTCTCTGCTCAGGAAAATATTTTGTCCAAATGAAAATACATATCGGAGTGTAGCTCAGTATTAGAGCATTTGCCTACTACTCATGAGGGGCTGGGACCAATCTCCAGCACTGCAAACGAACAATCAAATAAATAAATGAAACAAAGCAAAATATCTATGGAACTAGCTAAGAAAAGTGATCTCTATAAAACAAAGACATGTGATTTTTTGGGGGGGTGTTTTTGAGATAGGGTCTCGCTATACAGCCTTGAACTCACAGCGATTCTCCTGCCTCAACCTCCCAAGTGCTGGGATTATAGGCATGAACCCACTCCCGGCAACAAAGATATAATAAAAATATATCTGAAAATGCAAAGATTGAGATCAAATCCCAGAAATGACCATTCATGGATTATACTTCAGTATTTAACTTATTAAAGTCATAGGTACAATTCAGAGATTGCTCACCTTCTAATGCCCAAATGTGCATTTGGGCATCTGCAAAAACTGCCTGAATGGAGGCCTCTGGGTGCTATAAATAAAAACACCAAGTAAGTTCCCCTGGGCAAAAATGAATGCTATATCAACTATACAGACTATAACAACAACAAAAATCACAGATGCCTCTCAAGAATTCATATCTGAAATATAATCTCATATAATATAATTAAACTATAATAAAGCATTCTGCCATTAACTTACTGTGACCTCTGCCCAAGTCTCTAAATTTGTACATGCCTCAGTTTCTCATTTAGAATAAGAATTACATGTGCTATATCCAACTTAAAGATTAGTAGAGACCACATAACAGAACAGTTAAAAAGCTCATTTAACAATAAGAGAACTATTTAAATAAATATTACCTGTCTCTTTCTTTTTTTCTTTTTTAAGATAGGGTCTCACTATGTAGGTTCAAGCTTGCTTTGAACTATGTAGCCCAGACTGGCCTTGAACTTATAGTAATCACCCTGCCTCAGCTTCTTGAGTGCTGCAGTTATAGGCATGCACCATAATGCCTGACAATATTATTTATCTTAAATTGTCTATTTTCAATCCCACTACAAAAAAAAGCCTACCCAACCTTCTTCAATATACTACTGGTCAGATAGGGTGGAATAATAACTGACTCATTTAGTAAATGCTGGCTTTGGTCATGCACCTAACAAAAAGTTACATCAAATTACAGTGTCTACAATTCTTCATCATAGTACAGATCCACGTACAAAATTAGAATCAAAAGTAGCCATTCGCAAGGGAAAAGAAGATTTTAACACCTGCTCTGTAATTTAACTGGATATATGCCTTAGGCTACTGGACCCCTGAGCCTCAGGTTTATCTGTGAAATGGGGGCCAAAAAGTATATTTCACAAGAATGCTACTATAGTTAAATAAAGAAACTAAGTGAAAGAGCATGCATGGCACACATGTGAAACACACAAGGCAACTTTTCTTCCTCTACTTCTAAAGCCAAGCACTTAAGTACAACTTCTGAGACCCTCATGCTCTTGGTGAAAGACAAGCTATCTCCGCATAACGGACAGCCAAGCAGGATTACTCTTTGGTGAAGGAAACTAGCTGGGTAGAGCTCCACTTCTAGTGCAACGAGAAAGCAGTTTTAAGAACTTCAAGTGACTGGTGTCTACATTCTACTAGGGGCACTCAGATCTCTTGCCCCACCAGAGTATGATCCTTGAAGGATAAAAATGAAGAATGAATAAAGGTAAACTTTCACTTGAATGTATTAGTCAAATTTTAATACAATAGTAGCCCATTTGCTAATACCACATTGTCTGCAGAAAGAGTGAAGTTAGATTTATAAGACTAAAAATAACAGTTCTTTCCCCTAGATATGGGCAAAGGTTTTCCTCATCAAAGGATTAATTAACACAATAGATACAGCCAAGTAGAAACAGAAAAGAATCTTTTCTTTAGCTTCTGCAGTTAAGATACTCTCCTCTGGCAGCTGGAAGTGCCAGACAAGACAGAAAGTCCTTTCTTTTGTGACCTGAAATACAACTTTCTATCTATCACATATCTAATGTGTCCTCTAACTCAGTCACCTCCTTTCTGAACAACTGGCCACAGCGATGTTAGGAAAATGAGCCAGGAAGTAGCAGAAAGCAATGGGCCGCTCACGCTCCAAACACAGATGCACTAGAAGAAAGTGATGTTGCGAATCAGCACAGAGTTGCCAGCAGCCAAGAGTCTCAGAAGGCCAAACTGGAGTCAAGCCTCCAGCACTGGCTGTGGGGAGATGGGAGGCAAGGCCTGTGTCTACACCAGGGTTTAGTGAAGTGCTACAGAAAGATGTGGGGCTCGCTGGGGTTAACCTCGAAAACATTCACAAAGCAGATCCTCTCTGATACTTCACCCCCCGTTTCTCTTTCTCTCCCTTCATTCTCAAGGCTCTAACTTCACATTCTTACCTTACTGAAAAAATACATTATCAGCACCCGTTTGGACAAGAAATTCTTAATCTGAGTTGGAAAACAAACAAAAAATTAACAAGTTTACGTTTTTAATTCTACTCAAATATATTACACATTTCCAGGTTCTTCCTGACATTAACTTAAATAAAAGTATGGAAACAACTCACATCTTACAGAGAAAGAACAATAATATTTACAGTAACCTATGTGAGTAAATTCGTGTGTATGTAAGCTGGATAACCAAGATGAGCCATCTAACCTAAACTGTACTGTGCTCCTGTACACAGATTTATTTAACACTCAACTGCATCCCTACCATAACTGAAGATCTAAGTGTTCTGGTGATAGTTGCTAAGACCAGATTCTTTCTCAATTTTCTATAATAGTCTTGCCCTCTAACCACCTTTTTCCCCCTTGCAGTACTACGAATGAAAGCTAGGGCTTCATACCTGCTGGGCAGGTGCTCTACCACTAAGCTATATCTCCAACCCTTTAAAAAAAAAAAAAAAAAAAGCACCTATTTTGAGACAGATCTCATACTAAGTTACCCAGGCTGGCCTCAAACTTGTAATCCTCCTGCCTCAGCCTCTTGAGTAGCTGGCATTACAGGCATGTGGCATGGTGCTTGGCTCCCTCTACCCTCTTAATATCAAAAACAAGTATGTTTCTCCTACAGGAAAGAAAAAAAAATCTTGAGAGATAAAGTATTCTTCTACCAGTTGATATTTCCAGCAACCAAAATTTTCTTACTCTCAGGACGAAAGCTAACCTAATGGACTTGAGAATGAATTCATTTCTACCATACACTTTGACCTAAAGGCCACATGCCTACTTGGAGGGATGCAGCAAACAGCAGCGTGTGGCTGCTACAAAAAGTGATACGGCAATACTAATGACACAGAGTCATGAGTTCTGACATCTAAAAAATGCCTCTAGTTACTGTCTTGATACTAACTAGTAAACATGTTATAATTTCTCCTATTTTAAAAAATACAACTCACTCTTCAAACTCCTTTTTTTAACCTTTCAAACGCCCTCAGTCCTAACTCCGCTTGCAGCAAAACTCCTTGAAAAACCTGGCTTTCCTGGCAGTGTCCAGTTCCTGAGCCCACACCAAGCAGTCTTTCATCTGCCTCCCTGCACCCCATGGCTCACTCAAGGACTCAGTGACCTGCACGTTAAGTTTTAGTGTGTGCCTCATGCTGCCTGAGGCTGCGTCTGATGTGCCACTTTCTTTTCTCAGGGCTCGGCCATTGGCATGGCCACTCCTCAGGTGTGCGCTACCATTCCTCTTCCTCTTCCTCTTCCACAACTCCAGTCACTGAAGGCTTGTTCCGGAGCCTCTTTTTCTTTTACATCTACATTCAAGAGTTCACACTGAGTTTCACAGCTTTAAAAGCTGCCAATTGTACTCTTAATGACTTCCAAATGTATACTTTTGTAGTCCAGCACTTTCCCTACGCCGTATGTCATATTTCTTGTGAGGATTTTCATTTGGTTGTCTGACAGGACTCTCAAAGTTGTCATATTCAAAATCAAACTCCTGATTTCCCCTTCCTCACTTTACTACTAAAAATCTCCTCCAGAATCATCACTAAGTTGCCTCAATCAATTATAAACAAATTATCCCTGTTCCTAAGGCCAAAAGCCTTAGTGTCAACACTGACTCTCTTACACAAGTAAATCACAAGGAAGTCCTGTTACACTACCTGAAAGTGTACATTCAGCTCTCGGTGACATCTGATGGCCCCCCACCCCCTCTGGTCACAGGTACCACCATCCCCCACTCCCCTCCACTAGATTGGTCTCTGCTTCCACTCCTGCCCAGGACCATGTCCACAATCTGCTGAGCATCTAGACTTACCCTTGCCACTAGAGCAGCACTTTAAAATTTTAAGTTATATCATGTTATTCTCGCATGGAAAACCACACAGTGGTTTTGTCAAGCCAGTCTTGACAACTTTTAAAGGCCCAGTGAGCCCCAAGTGCCTGTCACCTCTCCCATCTTATCAGCTACACTACTCCCACCCTCCTGCTGTAATCACACTGTGATGGTGTCCCAGTCCCTTAAACAAGCCCAGCATATTCCTACCTCAGGGCCTTTGCACTGGGCTGCTCCTTGCCCTTATTTCCGACATCTGATCAGAATCACCTTTGCAATGAGACCTCCTTGATCTGTCCATACAAATGCTACTCTTTCTCCTGGGTAGTTTCCTTTACCTGTCCTACTTTTCTATTCACCCTAAAAGACATCCAATTTCTTTCATTTCAAGCATATTTCTCCTACCTTATACATGACCCTGTCAGGATACATCTTGCAATTGATAGCATGCCATAGTTTAAGGCAGTATTTTTCTTAATAGTACATAAAATACAGGGTGGAGATGTCACTCAGTGGTAGAGCACTTGCCTATCACACATGAGGCCCTGGGTTTAATCCCCAGAACTGGGGAATAAAAAGTACCTGAAATATGTCTTACATTAATCCATCAGTTGTATTCTATATTTCAAAGAAATATAGTACAGTGTAATACATTTATTCATCTATTCTCCACTAGGGTATAAAAACATGAGCAAATGCTTTGTTTTATTGCTGTTTATCCCCGTCCCTAAAATCGAACCCTGCACATATGAAGAACTCTTTTTTTTGATACAGGTCTCTCCCTAGTAGCCCAAGCTGACCTTCAACTGGTAACCCTCCTGCCTCAGCCTCTCAAGTGATGAAATTATAGGCATGTGCCACCACACCTGGCTCAAATATTTCTTAAATCAACAAATGCAGAGATAAAAGGCACCCTATTAGGTTAAACCATATGAAACTCAAAGCCGGTCAATCAATGGCAATCTCATACGGGCCAATTTGATACACAAAGCATCAACAACAAAATTCCTCATGACTGACTCATATGAGATCTTTAATGCTCTCAGTGTTACATGTAAATGTAAATCCTATGAATGTATCATCCTACCTGTTCACGTTTATTCTGAATCCATGAATAAATCACACTGGGCTGTCTCACTGTCTTACCCTCAGCATTATTAAGACAGGTATATGGAGAAGGATTAGAAAACTCAGACATCTGCTGACCTAATAAAAGATACAACAACAGTGAAGTGAAGTGAAGTAAGACTTTAGGTTGTCCCCGCAACCATGCGATTTCAATGTTAGAAGTTACACAGTCCTCACCAGAAGCCGAAGTCCATAGTCTTGGTCCTCTTCTAATCAGCTGAGGACTCTGTGGCAACCCACAGCAGGTGTTTCCATCAAAAATTCCAGCCACTCGCTTTACCACACTGGAGCCGAAAGGGATTCCAGAAGGACTGGAGGCATCGGGTGTTCTTGCTGTGACAGAACAGAACTAGCGCTAAAGAAGCAACTTGCCCCAAGCAGGTTGCTAGGAAGCCTGTATCTCCATTTTCTGTTAACGTATTTATTCAAAGCTGAGTGGATTACCGCCATTTAGGTTTTTGTCCCCAACATCCACATTCTACCTTTCAATGAGCACTTCCGGAGCTTCACCAGTCTTTTTCTGTCAGGCTGCTGCAGCCTCATTTGGTTGTTTTGTCCTTTATGCATCTGTTTATCTTAAAGTCAATTTCTGTAACTCTAAGCTACTCATCAACTCACAATTTGGTTGTAAATGGCAACAACTTTCATTATTGCATTACAATTTTCCAGTTTTACTGCAATTTTCTACCATAACTATTACTTGGCCAAACACACCACACTATATACTATGAGGATGAACACAGAAAAGGTGCTACCACTTTCCTGAAGTTCTTTCAACTTAACAAAAGTCACACCAAAGATTAATCTGCCCAGGACATCAATAAATCTGACCTGTGAAAGTCTTTAAAAAGCATCTTAGAATGTCATTAAATTATAGTCCGTTGTGCAAAAGTAAAGGAACTTTTCCTCATGTTCCACACAAACCACAACAAACTGCCTCTGATTCTATCTTCTTAATAAAAATGTAGTAAAAAATTAAACACTCAAAGTACCCAATTTTCATTACATGACTTTTGAAGGGTTAGCAGAAATTAGAAATCTTTGAAGAATCATTTTAAAACTTAAGACTGGAGCTTTACAATTGTCTCTCAAAATTACAGGCAAATCTTGGTTGAATGACAGAAACTAACAATTTAAAGTAATGAATACCCTGTATTTGGCCAGACCTGCCAAACCCAGGACGAGGGTGATCTGATACGCTCACTCACTCCAACTAGCCTACAGCCTATTCACAGTTCTCCAATGGCTCCATGTGCTCACTGAATAAACCTTTCTTCTATAGCAAACACCTTGCCAAATTTGGACTCCTTATGTACAGAGTTATTATATTTTATCGTTATTTATGTGCCTTTTCCTAAAAGGTCAGTTCCAAGAGTATTTTTTCATCTGTGACTGCTTGGCTTCTGTGTACCACTGACTATAAACCATCTCCATACAGTGATTTGTGAAGATTAAAAGTAGCTGCCAACATTGAAAAAGTCTAAAATTTTTTAGATTTCAAGCATTTTGGGGGGAGGAAAAAAAGTTCAGATAGTGGGTGCGTATTGCCCCCCGGGAACAATGGAGCACAAACACCCCCAGCTCCCCCCAGATGAAGCCTGTCGTCCAAGCTTTGCTCCATCTTCACCTGAGTCTCACCCACTCTCACTCAGCGCCTGCTTCCCAAGGGCATGTGGGCGCGACGTCCTCGGGCCAGTCTCACACCCACTGGCATTGTGTACTTCAAGGGTGTGATGAAATAGCACAGGCTCCTCCACCTGTACCTCCTCCTCGCAAACAGAAGGGGCACTAACAAAACATCAGGCTGTCCTGAAACCAGGGTGACGCCCCTCTCCCACGTGAACCATTTTAGGTGCTCTTCTCTGAACCAGTAATCCTCTGTTTCTGGCACACTGTGACCAGAAGGGCATCCACTATTATCTATAAAGATTCACGTGGCTTTGTACTGACATATTTTATATGATGACTATCATTTATCTTTCAAAAACCAGTGCCACATTGGATTTAACTTTTTAAAGTTTAATTTGTAAATAAAAACTTGTATCTATTTTTGGTATACAGTGACAATATTTTGGACTTAATTTTTTCAATATACAGTGATACTGAGGTCTTCTTGGTTTAATCCAATATCACACATTTGATCAACTTTCCCTAAAAATATACACTTCATATTCATGTAAGGTTAAATTAACTACTGTCATCTTTCTTAGGGAACAAAATATAAATGCCTTTTTTTCCCAGTTTCTGATGCACGGTCTCAATATGTAGTCCAGGTTGGCCTTGACCTCATGGCGATCCTCCTGCCTCAGCCTCAAATGTTTGCTACCACACGTGGTGTAGTTTTCTTAGTAGCAATAGGAGGTACCTGGAGAATCCAGTTTCTTAGGTTCCACGGTGTATGAGGAAGATACTCTCCCATTCGTAGCAGCAGCTTCTTGGTACAGAACTAGTCTTTGAGTCATATCATTTAAAAGACTCAGACATTCCCTTGAAATGGCTGTCCAGTTGTGAGGGTGACCGCCTACAAGAGCCAATCAACAGTTTTTAAAATGTAAATAATCTTGTATTTACCTCTTACAGTGGGAGGGGGAATCAGTAAGAAATGCTGTATTGGGGGGTGAGGGGCTTGAAGGTAGAGTAGTGGAATGGGGAAAAAAACCCCACGTTGTGTCATGTACAGATACAAATTCTCTATGATGAATGTGATCATTATGTATTTATCTAAAAAGTACCAATAAAATCTAATGTAAAAAGAACAAAGAAATGATACATTACACTTTGCACAGGCCCACTTTTCTTAATTAAACTACCTTGTATACTTGCGCCCTAATCTCCGGCTGAATATTTGGATGAATTAATTTTCCCCAAAACCTACAAGTAAAAACTTGCTATTTCCCATTAAGCTCTCAAATCAGTTGGTAAAGTAAAGGCAAACATCAGGTCATGGTATGAGTGAGAAAAACTAGCATTACTTCACTTGCAATACTGAGAAGATGGCTAACACTCTGAACAATGAAGTAAGACGATGAAATCTAGGATGTCCAAGAGACACACTCCACAGCTCCAGAGACCTCTACTCTGTCTGATTTTCCGTGTCCTTATATTTTCATTTACAGTACGCCTCCTTATCCAATTTTGTTCTCCACAATTTCAGTAACCTGTGCTCAACCATGGTCCGAAAGTATCAAATGGAAAATTTCAGGATGAACAATTGTAAGTTCTTGTACTTTTGTCTTTCTGAGACAGGGTCTCACTAGCCAGTTCAGGCTGGCCTTGAATTCAAAGCAATCCTCCTGCCTCAGCCTCCTGAGTGCTGGGATTACAGATGTGTGCCACCATGCCTAGCTACAATTTGTAAGTTTTAAATTACATGCCACTCTAAAGAAGGTGATGAAGTCTAAGGCCACCCCATGCCAACTGATCACAGGAATCATATCTTCATCCAGTATATTCTCATCATACACACTACCTGCCTGCCAATCACTCAGCAGCCCTCTCTGTTATCAGATCAACTATCATGGTGTCGCAGTACCTGTGTTAAAATATTCCTTATTTTACTTACTAATGGGCCTGGCACAAGAGTAGTGATACCAGCAACTGTATAACAGAATATTGCTAACTGTTCTACTTTCTTACTGTTAATTTCTTACTATGACTTAAAACTTATAAATTTTATCATAGGTATATTTATATTCAGTACACTGAAAGTTCAGTACTATCCAGTTTTAGACATCTTGAAATATATCTCACACATAGGGGTCATGACTGTGTCTGACAGCCAGTATTTGCTATTACATCTCTCAGAGAGACTCATTGTTTGATAATGATCATACTTTATACTGGGAGAGTTTACATATCTGCTCATCTATCTTACTATTTAACTAATGGCTCCCCCGTACACACACACACTTCTTGAAAATTCTCATTGTCTTTAGAACCTTTTCTTTTTATCAGTACTGGAGCTCAAACCTAGGGCCTCACACGTGGTAAGTATTCTACCAGCAAGTCACATCTCCAGCTCTTTTCACATTTTGAGACAGGGTCTCATCACATTGCCCAAGCTGGCCTCAAATTTATGATCCTCCCGCCTCAGCCTACTGAGTAGCTGGGACCATAAGCATGTGCCAGCATGCTGAACTGTCATTTGATTTTCTAAGACTCTTGCTCTTCAGTGATCATGTAAAAGTCAAGCATACTTCACTATATATTGAGAATAACAGAAAGCTACTGAGAACTGGCCTCCCCATTTTGTAGGCTACTCACTCCCTCTTCATTCGGAACTCTCTTTAAACATCTCCTCCTTCCACAACTCAAGAAAAATACCTTACCCTGTATATACACACACACACACACTCTCTCTCTCTCTCTCTCTCCGTCAGTATGCCTTATGACACTGTGTACTGCTCACAACCTCTAGGAACTGTGTAATACTCCTATTAAATTTATAATGTGCTGGGTGTGATGGCACATGCCTGTAATCCTAGCACTTGAGAGATTGAGCCAGAAGGACTGCCACAAGGCCAGCCTGGGCTACATAGTGAGTTCAAGGGCAGCCTGAAATACAGTGAGACCGCCTCAAAAAAAAAAAAAGTTTTTAAAAAAAAATAATATGCCTTAGAATGCAAGTTCACTGGCACAGCACAAGCCGCCAGTTAGTTAACTAAATCTGTGGAAAATTACTAAATATAGATTACCTATGTTAAGCCAAGTGTGATAGAAAAGTATTGTTACACTTAATTTTCTGGTTATCAGCTCTGGATTTCTCACATAAAATTGGAGAGTGACTCCAATCAGTTATATTTTACATAACTGGTTTTCATCTCCATACTATATTTAATACTAGCAGGGTTTTTGTTTTAACAATCTGAGCATTGGGAAGTTTGGCAAACCAATGAGGAGATGAAAAGCTACCCGATTCTCTGTTCTCCACTGGTAGCAAGAACTGGTCTGTTCCCCTGTAGGAATGAGATAGAGCCCCGGCAATGTCACAGTCTTGAACAGGTTGGCAAGCAGCAGTGGAGAAGTGTGTCAGCGTTGCTAGGAGCATCCTTAGGTCACCATAACATGCAGTTCCTTCCTACTTTTTCTTTTCCAAAGGAAGTCAGAAGCCAGGTATGGTGGTACCTGCCTATAATCTCAAAATTTTGGAGGCTGAGGCAGGAGGATCATGTACTCAATGTCATCCTGAGCTACATAGTGAGACCTTGTCTCGAAAATAAAAGTAAAAGGGAGGCAGAGCTCTGTACTTGAGAGCCAAAAGCAAAATTCATAGTGCCATTCTGACATAACTTTAAGTCCCTTACTCTCTGTAGAGCTTAGGCTTCCCATCTAGGGATTACACTATCTTTTTAGATTTATTTGTTTTTGTTTCTTGGCACGAGGTCTCACTGTGCAGTTCAGACTGGCCTTGATCTCACTATGCAGCCCAGGATGGCCTTCAACTCATGGCAATCCTCCTGCCTCAGCATCCAGACTGATGGGATTAAAGGTGTGCACCACCATGCCCAGCCAGATACCTTAATTTTAAGATACTCTTTTTTTTTTTTTTTTTTTTTTTGCGGTACCAAGGATCGAACTCGGGACCCTGCACTTGCCAGGCAGGTGCTTATTCCACTGAGCTATATCCCCAGCCCCTCTTAATTTTAAAACTCAGTGTAGCATTAAAACTTTTAGGATTCTTAAACTATACTGTTCTGCTCTAGAACTGTCAACATACTACATAATTTCTTCAAGTATTGAGGAAGCTAAAGGAAATAAAAATTTAAGTACTTTGCCCAGTGATATAAATTCTACCCACAGAAAGGCAAACACTTAAGATGTATATGATTTAAGTCAATAATTCATTTAAGGAACTCACTGATACGTAATATTTTATTAACTACCCCTCTCACCAAAGCACTTTCTGCACACACATGCCTAAGCAGGTCTATTAATTTTAGCAATACCTGGTTGGCTAAGGCTAAAAACTTCTTGTCTTCGAGACGAGGAATACTGAGCAAGCAACATCAGGTCCTGCAAGGCTAAATACTTTAAAGGAGGGAAAAAACACATTATTTAAATTTTTAAATCTCTAAATAAAATCGAATTTATCAGTTATGCATCAGCTATGGCATCACATAACCAAAAGAAAATCAGATGGACTTTTTCATGAAAGATGTATTTCAAAACCAGAACCTTCCTCCCTAGATTTACAGAGCTTATCTCTTCCCTCCCAACCCACAGTGGGCTCCAGCTACCCACAAGGAACTACAGAACTCTCTCTGTTCTTTCCTACCTCTGCGGTGGGAAACCTAAACATCACTTCCTCCTGGAACCTTGCCTGGCCTCCGCCATGCAAACACAGACCCACACAGCTCCCGACTGTGGTGTTTAACATAACATACTGCAAAGCCTATTTACTGGTTTTGATCTAGTTCCACCCACCAAACCATGAGACCCAGAAAAAGAGACCATATACAAAGGTAGTATTTAACACTCAGGAGATGCGTATCTGTTCCCGTTTCACTGAAAACCTTCCTTTTCCCCCAGCAGCCTCTTTTCTCATCCTTCAAAACGCCACCCCTCTGTGAAGCTTTCTTGTATTTGTCCCACCTGCTGCAGTAAGTTTTAATTATGTAGTGTCTGGTCGTTCCACCCCACACAATCAGCAGTGACAGACACCTGCCCACTAAATACAGATTTGGTAGTTACCAAATGAGTACCTGATATTTTTAAGTTTATCAAACAAATTAGTCACAACTGATATTTAAAAGCAATTAGAACCTCAGTAATTCACTTTATTTATTTATAACTTCTTTAGAGTATAATCAAAACTCTGGGTTCTAATCATGTTCTTTTCATTCTGTTTAAAGTACTATGATCTTTAACAGGATGACATACTGTAGCTCTACTTTAAAATTTCAAGTTAAATTTGAGTCAAAACAATTTAGGGCCAAGGATATAGCTCAGTGGCACAGTGCCTGCCTGGCAAGCATGAGGTCCCAAGTTCAATTCCTGGTACCGAACAAAAAAAGGAGGAAAGAAAACAATTTATTCTCACTTAGACTGATTTATAAACTTACCGTAACTTGTGTAAACTCTTGATTATGATTTGTTTTAGGAACATTATCAATAATTCATATTTAAAGAGAATTCACTAAATATCTACATACTTCCAAGCAGTATTTTTCATCATAAAAGCCAAAAAACATGAATAGAAATATATCTTGGTCCAATCATTAAAAAATCAACAATATTTTTGTTTTGGTACTCTGAATGGTATACTTGTAGCTAGATAGCACTCTATTTTACAGGTGGAAGCACTTTTGTAACTCTTATGAACACAGAATTAGCTTGCTTAGCTGGGCCTGGTGTTACATACCTATAATCCCAACTACTTAGGAGGCTAGGAGTTCAAGACCAGTCCTGGCAACACCGTGAGACCCCATTTCATTTTTTGTTACCGGGAATCGAACTCAGGACCTCATACTTGCCAGGCAGGTGCTGTGCCACTAAGCTAAATTCCCAACCCCATTTCAAAAAAAAATTCACTAACTTTGACACACAGCACGTTTTACACTTACATTTTAGTCACGCAAAGGAAAACTGAAAAATAGCATTCTCAGGGTGACTTTTATAATACCAATACTAGAACACTGTAAGTACTCAAAAAAATGTATTTGAATTCCTAAATATTAAGTCTATTCTGTAAGGTAAGCTGGAGGTAACTGTGTAGAAGTATAAAATGCAAAGCTCTGGTACCTTTATGATGAGGGGAGGATCACTATTTAAAACTTTTGGGAGGCATTCATCCGACTCTTCTGCAAATGGTGGTTGAACAGGAAACACATGTGCCTATCACGTACAGTCAAAGAATATAAAAATAATTATTTTCAAGACTGTTATATTCATTAAGTAACCAATAACTGAAATTTACAAAGGAGATATATACAATCAAATTAGTATCTTTTTTTTTTTATATGGCGGTACCAGGGATGGAACTCAGGACCTTGCACTTGCCAGGCAGGTGCTCATTCCACTGAGCTATATCCCCAGCCCAAATTAGTATCTTTTTGCACGTCTGTAATCCCAACACACAGGAAGCTGAGGCAGGAGGATCACTGTGAGTTCGAGACGAGCCTGGGCTATAAAGTGAGCTCAAGGCCAGCCTGAACTGCATAGCGAGACCCTGTCTCAAAAAGACAAAAAAAAAAAAAAAAAAA
>PVLD010029792.1:0-17609 GCA_004027595.1 Dinomys branickii
TTGCATTTAGGTAGATATGCTCTATGGGCTAGAATGTGGTCTATTTTGGAGAAAGACCCATGTGCAGCTGAGAAAAATGTGTATTCTGATGTTGTGGGGTGGAACACTCTGTATACATCTACTAAGTCCATTTGTTCACACTTTTGGTTCAGGTCTGTTATTTCTTTGCTGAGTTTCTGTCCAGTTGACCTGTCTCTTTCCGTCAGAGGGATGTTTAGGTCCCCTACTACAATAGTGTTATTAGTTAATTGATTTTTCACGTCTGTTAAGATTTGACTTGTAAAGTGAGGTGCTCCATGGTTTGGTGCATAAATGTTTAGGATTGTTGCCTCTTCCTCTTGCAGCTTTCACCTAACTGGTATGTAATGGCCTTCTTTATCTCTTTTGATTGTTTTTGGTTTGAAGTTTACATTGTTTGCAAACATAATAGCTACCCCTGCTTTTTTCTGGGGACCTGTTGCATGGAGAATTGTTTTCTAACCTTCAACTTTCAATCTGTGGATTTCCTTTTGAGTAAAATGTGTTTCCTGTATACAGCATATCGTTGGATTTTGTTCCTTAATCCACTCTTCCAATCTTTTCCTTTTGACTTTTGAATTGAGGCCATTTATATTAATGGTTATCATGGTTATATGTTGGCTTATTCTAGGCATGCTTTTTACTTGTTTTCCTTCTTTTGCTGACTGTTTACTTGCTTGTTCTGTTTAGGGAGTTTTTTCTGTTGTTGTTCTTGGGATTGTGGTCTCTTTTTTCTCTGTCTAGAATATCTTTTAGTGCTGTTTGCAATGCTGGTTTTGCACTCATGAAGTTCTTCACTTGTTCTTTGTCGTTGAAATATTTTATTTCTCCATTGAATTTGAGGGATAGTTTTGCAGGATATATCAGTCTGTGTTGGAAGTTGTTTTGTCTCAGAATTTGTAGTATCTCACTCCAAGCTCTTCTTGATATCATGGTTTCCGTTGAGAAGTCTGCTGTGATTCTGATGGGCTTTCCTTTACAGATGATCGTTTCATTTCTCTAGCAGCTTTTAATATTGTGTTCTTTTGCTGGATATCTGGGATCTTGACTATTATATGTCTCTGTGTTTTTCTTTCGGTTATGGATCGTTTGGGTTCTGTATGCCTCGATTAACTGAACTTCAGTATCTTTTACCTTGTTTGGGAAATTTTCTGCTATTATTTCAGCAAATATTCTTTTTATATTGTTTGTGTGGTCTCCTGCTGTTTCACTAACTCCTATTACTCGAATATTATTACGTTTTGCCTCATCTTGGGGCTGTTGGATTGATTTTTCTTGTGTCTTTGATGATTTTATGAGATCCTTCCTTTCTTGCTCATAAGCTGCCATGCTGTCTTCAAGGTCTGAAATTCTATCTTCGGCTTCATTTAAGCGGTTTTGCAAGCTTTCAGTGTAAGTTTTCAAATCCTGGCATTCTCTTTGGGCCTGTTTCATTCTTAGTAATTCATTCCTAAATTGCTCTTGTAACGTTTACATTTGTTTCCTATTTTCTTCTAGTCTTTTATCTATTTCTTCTCTATGTGTATGGAACATTTCTTCCTTTATTGTTTTCAGTTCGTTTTTTGTCTGAGAGATCATTGCAGGTATGTGGCTTATTTCTGCTTTAAGCTCTTTTATGCCCTGTTGGAGTTGTTTCATTTCGGATGCAATCGTTTCATAACTTGCAGTTATGTGGCTTCATGGTTCCCCTGTATCCTCGCATTCAGAACTTGTTCTGGGTGGGGTTGAGTTCTGAGACTGCGTTTTGTTCCTCTGTTTTCCCATTTTTGGGTATCAGATTCAAAATGTTGAGCTATAAATTCCCCAGGCAGTTCAGCAGGCAAAGGTCTGCTGCAGAGGCTGCTCCAATGACTCCTTCTCTTTGGGAGAATGTCCCTTAAGCTTTCTGCTGAGAGTTCCGCTTAAAAGGCTGCTCAGATGCTGTTTTGTGGACTGCGCTACTCCCTACCCCGAGACCTGGCTGGGGTGCATAAACAGCTCACTGCCCCAGGGACCTTGCAGGCAGGGGGCCGCTCAGGTGTTCCCTCTGGGTGGAGCTTCTCCCCCACTCAAAAATCTCATCGGGGCGCCCAGCCAGCTCTTCCGTCCCAGGGACTGTGCAGTCAGAAGTGCTGCTCAGATGTCCCTCGCTGGGCGGAGTTTCTCCCCAACTCAAAAAAACCAGTCAGGGCGCCCAATCATCTCACCCTGGGATCGTGCAGGCAGGGATGCCGCTCAGATGTATCTCCCTGGGTCGAGCTTCTTCCCAACTCAGAAATCCTGCTGCAGTGCTCACTCGGCTCACCCGTTCCGAGATCCGTACCGGCAGGAGTTCTCAGCGCTCCCCGGCGTTTCTCCACCTCCTGGGCGTTTTCGCAGGAGCCGCCGGCCGCAGCCGCCACAGTGCCCGCTCTCCTGCTGAGGATGGCGCTGGCTGCGGGGGCGGGGCTCTGAGCAGGATCCTGATCTGCTCTCCAGATTAGCGCAGTCTGCCCGAGGAGCGCGTTCTCCGAGTTTGCTCTGCTCTGCCACCTCCAAAAATTCCTGATCGCAGCCGCCTGTGAGCCATTCGGGTTCGGGAAATGGGAGATGGGAGGTTCCGTCCCGCCACAATCGCACTTGGTGGTACGTTTGTAGAGGTTTCAGTCCATAGTCAGCTGGCTGCAAGGCAGGGTGGTGTGGCATGGGGGAAACAGTTCACACGGTGGAAGATACAAGAGCAGCAAACACAGAAAGGGCAGAGCAGGCCTCTTGCCTTCCTTTTGTATGCACTAAGTTAAATATTAAATCTTAATTGACTAATGTAAGCCACTCTCTCAAAAAAGCTAAACATCTTTTGGGTATACGTTTTGCTATTCTAACTTGTTATTCCCAATTTCACCTTTTGCAGAATGACTGATAGGGTTTATATGCTAATTTTTAAAATACATTTGAGATAGGTACTTTTTGCTTCATTGGTTCCAAGAATATGTAGCTACTGGTCATATCAGAGGTGAGCACTGTCTCATTCAGTGATCCTATTTCTCTTTTGCAAAAATAATAATTTTTACTTACTTTCTCTTCCAATAATCAGCACTGTTGCAAAATAAGAGGTGAGTTATAGATAATAAGCTTGAGGATTTAAAAGGAAAATGTCATTGCTATCATGGCACAATAGAGAATATGTAAAGTGGGGCAAAATAAAGATTTTTAGTACTTTCAGCAGACAAAAATTATACTAAAGAATCCTTAACTCAGATAAAAGGAGTACAGTGATAAAATATTGGGACAATAGAGTTTCTTCTACATAATAATTAAAACTTCATGTTTAAGTCTGATGGAAAGACAGCTCTCAGTCTTTATGCAAAGATTGTTTTCACACACAAAAACTACATATAATTATACTTCCCTATGCCAGAACGATTTTCAGTATGGTATGCGTTTTGGCATCTGAACAAATTGAAAAAATATAGAGAGGTACTAGAAGATTAAATTTACCACAGGATACAAATACCAAAATATGTTAACCATCTCTGTTGCCATGACAAAATACCTGAGACAATTAACTTAAAAGAGGGAAAGGTTCATTCTATGTCCACATATGTAGGTAATGGGTCATCAAACTCCAGACCCAAGAGAGGTAATGGCGCAGGCGAAAGCCAATGTCATTCTGTGAAAGAATTTTCTCTTGCTCAGGGAGCCTGGCACTTTTGTTCTATTCACGTGGTCCATTGCTTGCCACACTTGTTTTGGATGGCAATCCATTGTCCCACTATTCACCAGTTTAAATGTTAACCTCATCCAAAGACATGTTGACACATACAAGTTGGCACATAAAATTTATTATCACATTTGTCAACAAGTATTTTTTTGACATTCCATGAGAATCCCCAGAAAATAGTGGGGATTAAGAAAAGAACTTCTTAAGTTGTTAAACTATTAGGGGAATAATGGAGATATAGACCGATGGAATTTGAATCATTACAGTTATTTAATTGCACACTCTCATGGAAAATAAGCTATTAAGAGGAATCCAAATTCTAGTTACATGTTTTCATTTGTACAGTAGATAAATGAAAAATGGTTACAATGTTAGGCCATGTCTAATGGAGGTGCTTGTCATATTTGAATGATATTTAATAATTATTTGTATGGAGAGGATGACCCTATGTTACAGTATTTAAGAGCGTGATGGAGTCGGTTCACTTGGGCAAAACCCTGGCTCTAACTCACTGTGTGACTTTTTATAAGTCACTTTTATTTTCTTCCCTTTCTTTGTGTGTGCAAATGTCAATATGTGCATAACCTCCTTCACATGGTTGCTGATGAATAGATGATACAGATCACTTGGCACAATTTTAGTGCGTAGTCAAGAAATGTCAACAATTTTGCTCCTATTATACCTTTAACTGTGTACTCACACTGCCCATGTGTGCAGTTAACTACACTTCACCATAAGCATCATCTAGTCAAGGCTGACTAAACACTAATGTGCAAAATGAGTGAAAGGAGTACATCACTTAGCAAAAGTTTCAAACAATGACAAGTGAAGGAAATGGTTAATAATATTTATGTTTTCAATTAATTGGTGTAAAGAAAAGATAAAGTTTCTGTTAATGTTTTTAATCTGTAAACTGTCTTGTATTCAATAGACATCAGTATGCAAGGAAATGACAGTTATTTTTACATAAACATTTTTATCAAAAATTATATATTTTTTTCATCAGAAATCATTTTTTAATCTCTCACATGTTGGAGACATTCTTCTTAATATTGATGTTTTAAAATGTTAAATAAAACATTCTTTACACACAAGGGACCCTCTGTCATGCAGGATGCAGAGTTGTAAATCAGGAACAAAAGTAAAACCATACACATGTATATAACTATAAGAGAAATGATAGCACTTTGAATTTATATATGTTATAAATATATGCATATATATGATGTATATTACAATCTAACATTATATTATACTTAAGTATAGAAGGACTTAGCAATAATTTTCACGATATTATAAACTTACTGTCTGCTTTTAAAATATGTTCATTTATTTACCCATCCAACAAGTATTTATGAGACTACACAATTTGGAAGACATGAAGTTAGGCACTGGTTTGGGGGGCAGAACAATAATATGCAGAGAAACCAACTATCAGTTCCGATTTGAGGAAGCTTGGAAATTGTCAGTGAGAGCCCAGAAAAGGGGAGAAATGACCACTGAAAGACAATGGTATATGAAATTGTTTGTGCCTTATCAGGGGAAAAGGCATATGCTTTCAATCACCATGTTTTCAGTAATATTTTTGCAGGTTTATACTCTCGATTTCACTTAGGAATATCTTCAGTGAAGCAATATTAATTTTATTCAACACTGCTCTTTGAGTTTTGAACTATAATCTCATTTTTAACATTGTGAGAAATGTGAATAAAGAATTTTTGTAGAGTACAACATTTGCCTAAAGGAAAAGTCTATGTGTGATTATATTATAAGTTGAAATACACACTTTTTTCCATGGATCAAGGTTTTTACTTGAAAGAATAACAAACTGCTAAACCAAGGGTTCCAAGTCACCAGGTCAAACATCCACAATCACCAGTGTCCACCACGGCAGGAGGGGAGTGGTGGAAAAGCCAGAGAAGTTTCATTTGTATTTACAGCCACTCACGTTATAGCCTGATGTCTACCTCCTGTCAGTTCAGTGGCTGCGTTAGATTCT
The DNA here is from genome assembly GCA_004027595.1 of Dinomys branickii. Taxonomy (NCBI): domain Eukaryota; kingdom Metazoa; phylum Chordata; class Mammalia; order Rodentia; family Dinomyidae; genus Dinomys; species Dinomys branickii. The sequence goes on from PVLD010029792.1 coordinate 5,697, forward strand.
CTTACAGTGCAAACCCTACTGTGATCTGTAGGTAGAAGAGCACTAGGCTGCTCACTATCCATGGGACTCTAATGTTTAATAATGCGAAGTGGAGCTGAGGTAGTGATGCTAGACCTAGGAAACAGCTGCAAATACAGATTAAAGTTAGTAGAAAAGTTTGACTGCATAGCGACCATAATAAATCAATTGTTCACAGATACTTATCAAATCCTTAATAGTACAATGAATGTAAACATTATATTTCATAAACGTAAGCTTAGAATAATAAGTACAAGAATGAAAATGGGAAAAGAGGTTTATAGATGGAGGGAAGGAGGTGGGTAGGAAGGAGAAAGAGACTCAAAAGTAACCAAGTTATGAAATGTACATATACATCTTCCCCAAGAATAGTGTAAACGTCGTGTACTGTAATCATGTACTAACAAAACAAAAAATAAATGTTTAAGCTGCATCTATTGGAATGCTTTATAGTAGCAAGTGAATTGATGTCCTGTACTTTAATTATACAGGTGCATCTGGTGACAAGTTTTAAGTCAGAATTGTACATTAGTTTTAGTCTGTACAGTGGTCCGCCCATTATTTTATTTAGTATTTCAGTCAGTTACTGTTTACCACACTGTGCACTTGTTTCTGTTATGGTCTGAATAACCCACAAGCTAATTCTAGCAAGAATGAGTTAAAGCAAAAGACACTGAAGAGTTTCTGCCAGAATGGGGAAAACACACTGAAAAGACTACAGCAGTCCTAAGAGTCGCAACTACACCAACACAGTCTGCATTTTGAGGAAAACACCTGGAAATGTAGCTCAGTGTGAATGCCTTAGGCCCAGTACTTCATAGCATGAAATAAATTAATAAACCAATAATAAAAATTGATCTTTCAAGGGAGTTAAACTTTTGTCTGCCTGTGATCCTGTCACTTTCAAAATATTTGAATACTTTTCTGGTGCTATTAATGAATATGATCTTTGGTACCATATAATGAAATGGGTCAACTTTTATAATACTTGCATAGATGAATAAACCATTATTTTCTGATGGTCAGTACTTTTATTATTAACTCATGTATAAATAAAGTTGACTCAGAATTTATTATTTATTAATGAATATTAGTGTAATTGAGCAAGAAAATTTCATCCATATGGTTCCATATTTCACAGTGGAACTAATCTTTCAAAAATAACTACTGTGTATTGTTAGAATAGTATTAAACAAGTCTATCCACAGTCCCATAAAAAGACTATTATTATCATTCCTTCATTTCCCAACAACATATCTTTAAGGATAAATTTGCTACATGTTCATACTATTGCAATGAAATAATAAATCACAACAGACTAAATGCAGCAATAGGTACAGGATTCCAACTTTCTTCTCCTGAATAAGACATCAAAAAAGTTTCCATAACAATATGGGTGTGTGGTAGAATATAAAGGGTTTATTATTGCTAGTTTAAATTAATATATAAATTTCTGAAGTTTTAATTCATAATGCATGTAACCTACATAAACAGAAATTCCTTTGGGTTGTTGTACCAGTAATCAATTTATTGCCTTTTTGCACTAAATTTTACTCCATTTCCCTGTTCTCTTCAAATGGAACTGCGCGTTATAAATGTTTCAACTTTGTCAATCAGCAAGTAATTTTGTCTGTAAAGGCACTGGACTAATTGATGGAGTGATGGGGAATTTTCCTCCTTGCTTTTGCTGTGAGTTCGTTGCTAGTTCCTGGAGAACGTGCTTTTGGCAGGTTTTGATGTAGGCAGGGTCACTGTGTGTAGGATCTTTGACGCTGCAGGGTCTGAAGCCTTGCTCAGGTCTTGCCTCTGTGTGCTGTCTCCAGCTTCCTGCATCAGTGCATGCTCCCAAGGCCTCCTAACGCTGTCATCTAGGGGGGACACCAGCCCTTTGCCCCCACTGCCAGGTCCTACACAGAGTGTTGCATGTTCCTGTTGAGTAGGTTCCTGGTGTCCACGGTACCTGCAGTGGTGGCCTGACTCCGCTGAGTGCCTTCCCACTATTTTCAGCTCATGTGCATTGCAGAGAGTTATTTCTATTCCCTCCGGAGCAGCTTGTCCTAGGTAACTCAGCGAAGGTCCCGGTGCCATCTGGTGGGCTGCAACAGCTGGAGCACCACTCTGGAGACATCGCTGCTTTCCGAAGTTGCCAGCCTTGGGAACTCTCGCTCAGTCCTCAAGTAAGCTCAGGTTGCTCTTCAGGGCAGTTGGGTGATAACTCTACACATGAAACTTCCCCTGCTTAAATTGCTACCTGGTTTCTGATTCTTAGATTGTATCTAGACACTGCAGTGATTTTTAAGTTGGCAAAAAAAAGCCCTGAGAAGGAAAAGTTGAAGATAACTGTTCTGGGGTGTGCTGAAAGCACATGTGGTTGATGATGAGGACTCAAGAAGAACATCAGCTGATCCTCTGGTTCTTTTAGCAATGAGTCAGCTCTAGGCCAATAATGTAAAGGCCAGAAGATCGGAATGTATTCTAAAGGAGAGACAGGAGTTCATTCATGGTTATGACGGTTTTATAACAATCTGGTTCCTTGTAAGGTTTTATTTAATAAAATTATTACACATGGTTGGATATTTCAAACACAAGTACTCTTTTCCCCAAGATCCTTTTCTCCTGTGGCATTGCGTTTATCAGTTACTGGCGCAGAGTCTGACTGCTCTCCCTACGTTTAGCCCTGTTACTTCTGGACCAAGCTGTCATCATTTCTTGTTTATATAATGATGATGGCATCTAAATTAGAGCCTGAGCTTCTTCCTTTCCTTACCCAAATGTTCCAGTGTTCTTCCATATGGCTCAAAGTGAAGACTAAAAGCTTTACAATGGCCTGAGGTGGCACACTCTTTCCTGCATTACTTCTCCTTCTACACTAGTTGGTACTTTGTCATTACGTTTATTCCAGCCATACTCTGTACCTCAGTGTACTGACACGTGTGAGCTCTGACAGCTGGGCACTCAAACATTCTGTGGATGCAAAGCAACTTAAAGAGAGAGAGAAGACTGTGAGACTATGGATCAGAACAAGCTTGGGAATAGTGGAATATTTAACCATTGGTTATGTCTGGCACACACAGTTCTTGGTTTGATGGAGAAAACAAGTTCCATCCCATCAGCTATTTAAAAGTTATGAAAGTGAAGACATTATGAAAGTGCATATGGATAACCAAATTTCCTATAGCTGGGATTGGGTCTGAGAAGAGGGAGAAATAATCACCCAGTACCCACAATAATATCAGAAAAATGTTAGCGTCTTCATAAATCTTTTTTGAATAAATGAATAATCTAAAGACTAAGTCAAAATGGCTAGAGACATGTTGGCTGAGTCCAAAACGGGGCTTTCTATCTTTTGGAATTATTTTGTTGATATATCTATGGGAACGTAATAATACACCAATCTTGGGGAATTGATACGAATGTAAGTCCCACCTTAATCATTTCCATGTCCCTTCCCCCTGCCCTGTCCCCTCCTGCCTTCCCCAGATGCCCTTTCTATCACTTATATTTTTTCTCTTGAGAGAGTCTTAGTTCCTAAATCTATCTCTAGTTGTGAAAGTTTTCTTACATTCTATGGCCTATTAGAGATATTGGTTCTCTTTCATTTTAAAATTATAATACCAATATTGTATTAGAGTTGCACAATAAGTTTGAACAAAGCCATTGAATTAAATAATTCAAAACACATTAATTCAGCTCCTTTTATAGTTATGCTTTCTAGCTATGGTGTGAGCCAAGATGATGAAAATATGATTCTTGCCAATTGTGTGGAAAACAATATAAAATATAGAGTGGTTAATTTCACTATCAAGTTGCGGTCTGAGCATATTCTGAAATCTCTGCTTGATATGCCAGAACTAAAAAGTTCAAGAAAAGAAGCATAAAAACTGCTTAATAAGCCTATCATCAGGGTCTAAATAAAAGAGAATTATCGGAGATGCTAAAGTTGTATAATATTTTTGAAATAAATATATTCAGTGTAAACCTATCACAAGATCAATAAGATTCAGCTACTATGTCATAGTACATAAGGGGATCAGCAGAGCCCAGAATAAGAATGAGAAAATTTTGTCATAAAACAAAAGCATAAAATCATTTATCAGCAAACATCTGAGGATGATCAACACCATGAATAAAAGAAAATAAATGTACAAAAGCTCCAAGGAAAGTAAATTAGCTTATCAATTCAGAAATAGATTTTATGTAACACAAAACAAATAGGAATCTGAGCCTCATTCTCATTTATCTAATGCGATATGTAATGAAAAAACACACATGACCTAGAAAACCAAGCAATTCAGAGAGAGAGAGAGAGAGAGAGAGAGAGAGAGAACTGTGAGTCTGTGGATCAGAACAAGCTTGGGAACAGTGCGATATTTAACTGTTGGTTATGGCACATACGGTGCTTGGTTTGATGGAGAAAACAAGACAAATTCCATCCCATCAGCTATTTAAAAGTTATGAGGATAAAGACATTATAAATGTGTATATAAAGAACTGAATTTCCTATAGCTGAGATCTGAGAAGAGGGAGAAAAGAATCAAAATACCAAGCAGAGACAAGTGGGAAAAGATTGAGAAACTTGGACTTGAGCTGGCAGAGAGTGAGAAATAGCACTCATTAACGGAGGAGAGGATGTTTCCAGTAACATACCTGCAGCTTTAAAGATACTTGTTCTTCTACAATGAAGGGTAGTAAGAAGTCATAGGACAAATCTTATACCTATAGCCAGCCAATACTGCTGCTGTTTTAAAGATTTCTGAAAAGTCTCCCCCCACTGTTAAAATCTTGGCTTTATATATTGTATCTTATTCAATGTACACATTTTAACTGACATTGTCATTTGTAGAAGTTTTGATAAATGGCTCAGAATTATTGGTACTTTTTCAGTTATAGGGTCCGTGTCCTCCCCCTTTGAAATCTGAGTGATGTACGGACAGCTGTGAACATGGAGGTGGGTCAGAAGTGAGGGCGTGGACAATGGTTTGTATGTGTTGCTTAGCTTGGGATAATTTCTAGGCAGCAACAGCAATGGAATAGACTTCTGTACCTTGAAGTGGAGTTAAATCATCAAAGAAAAATAAAATTTTAAAATAAAATTTTAAAATAAAATTTTAAAAAATCCAAAAGGTAATGCAAATATCTAAGGTTAAATTCCTATGAGATGCGTGGAGAAGCAAGCCTGTGGAAAGGAAGGGATCTGGTAGAACATGTTGGAACTATACCGTGTGTGGAGGAGAGGGAAGGAGAGACAGTGGGGTAGACAGAGACTCAGATAACAACAAAGCATCAAGAAATTTTTGTCAGATGACAATCTCTATGAGAATCAAGACTAGAGTATTAAGAGTGGTAGCTTCAAAATTAGCAGCCAGGGTCATCAGCCAATTACTCTCCTTACAGCACGCATTCTTTTGGCCATAACAGTCCACTGCTTGTGCTAAACTGATTTACTTCTCTACACATTTTCCAAGAGGAGCTCACCCATAATTTCCCTAGGATCTTTTTCCTAGGGGCAAATTTGGACAGAAAGGTTAATGGGATGACGCATGACTTCCCTGCCAGCGTAGCTTTTTGTACAGCCGCTGACGCTAGTGATCCTCTCCCTCCTCCTCTCTTCATTCTAAACTCTTTTTTGCACTCCACTTTTTAGTGCGGGTATTGGTGGCTGACTGTGACCAAAGTCTTATTCTTGAGGGGCTCCACCCATTGCAGGTATTACCCTATTAGATTTGCCTTATTGCATATCCTCATTCGCGGGTGCAGTATAAGAAGGGAATATCAGGACACAGGTAGAACCAGGTGTACAATAAGGATTGGCCGGTTTAGAACGGCCACATTTTTCCACTTGCCACCCTGTAATTAGCATGATGAGTCTGCGAATGGGGTGATAGAAGAGATGGAAAGCCACGTATGGGCTTCACAACACAGACTTACATTTCATGAGTCAGACCTTGCTACTGCTAGTCTAACTTCTTAGCACTAGAGACCAGTGCTTAATCGCCAGTCTGCTACTATTTTTCGAAGAGATGACCTAAGCTCCTAGATACAAGTCAAGTTTATTGGAATGGCCCATGTTGATGGCCTGGGTCAACATATCTCTCCGTGTTCCACTTACCAGTGTCATTCTATCTGCTTTTTCTGACCATTAGGAAATTTGGTCACTCTTTTTACCTACTGGTCCCTAGACACAAGAAGGCTCAAGTGTTGGCCACAAGCTGTGGTGTGTTCCATCCTTCCACAGTCTGTTTTCAAAGGCAGCACTTTAGCTATCTTTTTCAAATGTTGTTCTAACATTTTAGTCGTTCCTCTGCTTTCAGACAGTGTGGCATGTGATAAACGAATTGATCATGAGTCCCTTTGCCACACGTCCACTAAGGCGAGCTGCTAGGTTAGATGTTAGATTTTGAGGGGAGGAAGGTAAAGACAGGATCTCACTATGTGGTTCAGTCTGTCCTTGAACTCACTACGTAGCTCAGGTTGGCCTTGAACTTGTGATGATCCTCCAGCCACAGACTCCTGATTGCTTGGATTACAGGTGTACTGCACCCTGTTTAATTTAGATGTCTTCTATGAAATTCCTTGCTTTGAATCACCCCTAAAGCATTTGGATAACGGTGTTGATGCAGGTTTTGTGAGAAAGAAAATGCAAATCCATATTTGTAATGGGTTTGTGTAGTTATGAGGCTGTACCATGTCTCTTTCAGGATGAAACACATCCAAAGCAGGTGCCTGCCCACCTAGAACAAAGTTCATTATGTGGTAGAAAATTTCCAATTTTTTCCTCAAGACTGGATGCCATCTACACACTTTCTCCCTAGACCAGTGGTGGCAAAACTTATTGTAAAATTGTTATTACTTTCTTCTTTTAAAACAAAAGACGTTAATGCATGAGTGGGTTTTTTCTAAGCTAAAACCTCAGTATTCAAGTTTAATTGTAGTATTGGAACTTTCTGATAAACAAGTGGCTTTGGGGTGGCAATTTAGGCACTCTTTAGACCTTCTTGTCTCTGGTAGTACAGTAAATTTTCTCTATCTCAGACTAGACATGCAGGCTATTGACTACTGCTTAGGAATCTGTATATATTACTGCCCTGCATCACCACAACATATTCAGAAGTTGATAGCTAGGTAGACCACTCAAATCTCCACCCACTGAAATGTTCTTTCTCCACCGTCATGCACATCTATGAGTGTTTCTCTGACATTGACACCCATCTGTGGTTTGCATTCATCTGACAAGCTGAACTACTTATAAGTCAAGTTATGATTTTCCCTGTTCCACTGGCCTTTACTGAAGTTCACAGTACAATCTGGAGCAGGGGAATTATTGCATTTGTGGTAGATGGCATGAGAGCAAGTATAGGCTTCCTGTTCATGCAGCTTACACACATCCTACGTCCTGGTTCTATCTGAAGCCTGCATGTTACATTTTCAACTTTCAGATGTACTATTATCGGGCATGTCTCAGCCTATATCTGATGGCTCTAACAGAACCTGTTACAGTTTCTCCTGGAATTTCCCTTAAAGTTCCAAAGACATGTTTCTCAGCCTGGTGCTATAAGGAGGTGACAGAACGATAAAGAAGAGGGGTATACAGTGGTGGGAAGTTAGGGTCATTGGTGAATGTTATGGTTGATACATTGTGTCAACTTGGGGAGTCTAGAGGTTTGGCTGAGTGACTCAGCAGGAAGCCAGGGTGCTTATTTGTACACATCCTGAGCCTGTGGAAGAGGAGGGCATGGAGACTGTTGACAGCTACATGCCCCCTGGGTGGGGGTAGCATGTTTACATTGTAAGGGAGAAAAAGAGGCTGCTTGCAGCCATTCCTCCCTTTTTCTGGTTGTTTTGCTGTGCTCTGCTGCCATGAATGTTTGCCCTCTGCCGTGTGCTACTCTGCCTCAGAACCAGCCAAGTATGGGCCAAAACTTCCTCAAACTATAAGCTAAATAAACCTTTCCTTTCTTCATTTTGGACATTGGGTGTTTTGTGTCAGAAACGAGAAAAAAGTAATGAAGGCAGTGCATCCCCTCAAAGGGGCTGTCAGACCTGACTCTTCCATCTGTCTCTTGCTTCCTGGCTGCCATACAGTGATCAGTTTTCCCAACACGCTGATCCCACGCTGAGTTCTATTCTGTTGCTGGACAAGCTACCTGTTATTTGCAACTTAAAGGAGAGGCTTAATTTGGATTGTGGTTTCAGAATGTTTAGTCCATGATCAAGAACATCATGGCAGAAGGACAGCCAAGCAAAGCTGCTAACTTCATCATGGCTGGGAAGCAGAGTACATAGCAACATCAGGGAAAGATATAGTCCAAAGGCATGCTCCTGGTGACCCACTGCCAATGGGACTTTACCTCCACATGGCCTATTCAGCTACCAATTTTAGTGGGGTAGCGCACTGATGAGTATGGTGCCCCATGAGCCAAGCGTCTCTTTAGGAGTCTCCTAACCAGTGACGATGACAATTAAGCTTAACCATCACAGCCCATAAGATTCTGCGGCTTTGTAATGGGCCCAGAACAATAGAGTTAAATACTAGTGCGCTACAACCACTGAAATCATGAAACAGTTTTAAAGTTGATTATCTCTGGTATTTTACTGTATTAATGGAGAGGCAGCTGATACAACAAACCATGAGAGAAAGTTTCAGATAAATTATCACTTGGTGCTCCAAGACCAAGCATTCTATCTGTCATGCCAACAAATGCCTTAGCCATTGTTTCTCAAATAGTGAATTCAAGAACTTCTCTAATTTTACACTGGAAATTGCATGGAATTTTTTCCCATGCAATCTGCATGTTGACTCTCCTACTGAGGCTTGCCATGACCTCTATCACTAATCATTTCCTAACAGTGAAATCTCCAATATCATAAGATCTACCAGATTTAAAATTCATCTGCAACCTGCAGTAAACTACCTCTTTGGTTTTTCTAGGACTTTCCTGATTTAAGCCTTGTAAATATATCCTGGACTCCTTAATTCCAAGCAAATTAGTATAAGTCATAGTACAAGTGGCAGCGTTGTTTTCTGGATTGACTAAAAATTAGGAATCTTCACATTATTTTGTATAAGAACTAAAGAAGTCTTCCTGAAAAAGAATGATACTGTCCCCAGAGACCAAATATCTCTATTACAATATCACATGTATCTTTATGAGGCAGTAGACAAAGGATGCAGCAATAAGTCCTTTATATTGGAGGAAATACCCTGGCACATGTTTAAAGTTGTATCCCTAGAAACTTTACTAATATGGCCCATCTAGGAACTTTTGAGGAATTTATAGCTCATGCCCTGAAGCTCTTATGTTTTACTATGGCCTCTAGCATACTACTGTGTCTTGATGATTTCTCCTTTGGAGTAATACAGTCAGTGTAACGATATGTGTAATGTTTGATGTCTAGTCAGTAAAGCTCTCTTCAGGCCACACTGTGGAATAAAGAGCAGTGTAGATTCCTTCAGACAGTATTATGGAACAGAGTAAGGACATGAGCATAGCCGTGAGGCAAAACTGAAATGAATGTTATTTTCTACTCCACATGAATACAAGTTGTTTGACACACTTTTCTAATCCAACTAAAAATTAATACATTTGCCAAATCAACCACTAGGAACAGTGTTCCTGAACCATTAGTAATTTGTTCATCAAAGAAATCATAAAGGGCACAATGGCTGTGATCTGAGTCTGTACTTGGTTATGGCATTGGTAGTATATACATACCCAGGATCCTTCAAGATTTTAGCAGGCCAAAACTGCTGAATTAATGCAGAGAAAACAGGACTAAGATCCATTTATTCTTTAGGTCATTAATAGTTGATTTAAATTTTTCTCTCCACCTTGTGTTCTGACATTTTTAAAATTTATTTATTGTGTAAGAGAAACAGAATAATTTCACAGATTTTTTTTGCCTCCATCATGATAGTTCTTACTGAAACTATTATTTGTATTAGTTGGCTACTCTAAAAAAAAAGATAGCAAGAGGGAGGGAATTAAATGTTTTAGAGGTGTTTTGGAATAAATAATGAAGGAAATGGATGAAGGATCTAAAAGAAGAGGGGAGAAAATATCTCCCAAGCTTTCTATAGATCTCTCTAATTTAAAAGAGAGAGGAAAAGAAAGAGGATGGGTAAGCTGATTCTGAGAGTACAGTGCAGTTCTAAGAAGTTTATGTTAGGGCGCTTCCAGTTCTCAGACCAAAGCCCCCGGTAAAGGAGTCCTGCATATTATAAGGAAATGCTTAGTTCAGTGTCCTTGCAATGGAAAATGTTTTCTCTGTGAGAAAACACATTCTAAAATTTCCCAAAAAGAATCAGTTTGAAATATCTACAAGTATAAGATAGCTCTTAAAGTAAAGTTAGGGTAATTGAGAGGACAAAAGAAGAGACCGAAGGGTGAATGTAACAGTCACAGAGAACTAAGGTTAAGAGCTAGGAATTTCAGAATTGAAAATATATACAGGCAGAATTTCAGAAAGGCAAAGGACTAGTAACTTCTGTGTACTTGCTGCTCCTCTGTTTTCTAATTTCCTTTCTTGAGCTGGGACCCACTGTTTTTAACGGGCACATGTACTCCATCATTGTGCAAATTTCTTTCTTTCTTTATTTTATTTTTCTTTTTTCTCTCTTTTTTTTCCCCCCTTTTTTCCGGTACCAGGGATCAAACTCAGGACCTTGCACTTGCCAGGCAAGCGCTTATGCCACTGAGCTATACCCCCAGCCCCCACAAATTTCTTTAGTTCACTAGTCGTGAAACTAAGAGGAGTTGTCCTCAAAGACTGTACTCAAGGGATGGCTTACCCATACCTGGAACTGATTTGGGCAACAGAGTATGAGATCTCAAACTTTAAGCTTAAATGCATAAAAATTTGAAAAACTTGAGGAGTCTTAAGAATATCTGCATCTACTTTGTAGATGTGATAAAAATAACTTTGACCAAATGCAAACTTGCATTTAGGTCTATGTTACCTTGCCATGAGGCTGGATAAGTCTATGCTTGCTTCAACCAATAAAGCCCAACAGAAAGGATTCTATGCCTGTGGTGACATTTTATAAAAGCCTAAGCAACTTCATAGAATGCCTGTTTTCATGATACTTTCTTCCAGAACCCAATTATTACACTGGGGGACCCTCCCCAGCCACTGGCAAAGGCCGTAAGTTTTTGCTCCAAGTGATATGACCACCTGGACCTGTCCTGTTCATCCATCTCAGGTTCTGGAGCATGAGAGAAGGAAACACTAGGTGATTCCACCCTCCACTGGAATCTTTCTGGGTGGGCCCCAGGGATCATGTAGAGCCGAGACCAGCTACAGTGGGGCCAGGCTTAATTCCCACCCTTCAGAATCCTGAGAATAATAAAATAGTAGTATTTGCAAATCCAGGTTTTAGGTGTTTTGTTTTACAGTAGTGTTATGGTTGATACATTGTGTCAAGTTGGCAAATCTAGAGGTTTAGCTGAGTGACTTTGGAGGAAGCTGGGGAGCTTCCTTTGTATACATTCTGAGCCTGTGGAAGAGGAGGGCATGGAGATTGTGTGAGAGGTTCACGACCCCTGGGTGGGGGTAGGCTGTTTACAGTGTAGGGGAGAAAAGGAGGCTGCCTGCAGCCATTCTTCCCTTTTGCTTCTTGTTATTGCTGTGATCTGCTGCTGTGAAGTTTGCCCTCTGCAATGTGCCACTCTGCCTCTGAAACAGCCAAGTATGGACTGAAACCTCCACAACTATAAGCTAAATAAACCTTTCCTTCCTTAATTTTGGGTGTTGGGTATTTTGTCTCAGCAACAAGAAAAAAAGTAACCAAGACAGAATTTGGTACCAGGAGTGGGGTTGCTGCTGTTACTATACCTGACCATGTGGTTCAAGAGCCTTTGGAAATGGCTTGTGGGAGGAGTTTGGAAAGGTTCAGAG